>MCJB01051699.1:63193-73639 GCA_002018475.1 Nicotiana obtusifolia
GGGGGGGGGGGGGCGGAATAATTCTTATACAAGGTAAAAATCTATTTACAAGGTAAAATATCCCATGATTTACTTATTTCAACGGTTTTGTTGGTTGACGCCGTAATTCCCGCCGAGATATTTACGTATCACGGGATTTCCGGTCCTTCCGTTATGCAGATCTGATAATTTTACCCTAGGACATTTTCCATAATCGACCTCGACAAACTCATCACGGGCATCATGGCTTCGAGTTCCGGTTCGATGGTGCTCGGTCTCGACCTTCGATCTTTGATCCTCGATCTCGGCCTATCGAACAGTAATTATGATTGATACCAACCGTATAAATTCAAACCCGATTTATCCCTACGCAAGCGATCCGAGTTTGACCCATACAATAGTTTTCTGGAAAACCCACTATTGTTACCGCCATGACAAATCTTGATTTTATGTGACGAGTTCAAGCTTAAAAGTTAGTTGGACAATGCCCTACTTTTGCTGACAATGCAATTATGGGGAAAAATATATATTTTAAAACTTTACTGTATTTGACAATCAATATTTGCCTTATGACAAGTGGTCAAGTACAATAGAACTAACGGAATATTTCATTATTTAAGTTTGAATATCTTTTCTCTTTAGCAACCAATACCATTTTTCTTACGAAGTAGCCGGCGTGAGGATGCATATGGTTAATAAAAACAACAATTTATTCCTAACAACGTATTTTAGACCACGTTCTACCAAAGCTAAAGAATTTAATATATCTTAAACTAAAACTATTTGAGTAATAACAAGACAAAATTACGCACTCCATAAGCTTACCTTGCAATATTATAGCTTATTTACAAGTTTGCAAATGTGTAGCCAAATATCAATAAGCTTAAATCTAAATTTTTTTTTTTCATTTTTTTTATTCTTTATATCTTCATGCGTGTAACATTCGTGAGTTTTCATTCTCCGTTTTCCTCAAGTTTTACATACCTATCACAGCTACAAAACGCAAAAACAGACGCGAGAAATCTAAAATCCCATCTCCTTTAATGCTAATCTTATTAAATTTCAAATATCATTTTGTGAGAAATTTAGAGTGGGTATTGTCTGAACTTATTAGATTAAGTAGGCTGTATACAAAGTTTGAAGTCATTTGATGGAGATTTGGACTAGTTTTAAATAAGAATTGCAAGTGAAAATCGTACAAAAAGTTCGACAAAGATGCTTATACATTTTTATACAATGTTATACACGTTTAAACAAAGAGGTACATCATATATATATATATATATATATATATATATATATATATATATATATATATATATATATATATCAGCACAGTAGTGAACAAGTTGGTGATACACTATGTATACTGGTGAAGAAGAAGAAGAAGAAGAAAAATGTATCAACCTTGTATAAAATAATGTATAAGAGGTGTTTATACTCTATTATATATTACTTATACAATATTATACACTATTATACAAATGAATCCTATTAATGGAACTTCACAGGTTCTTCTTCTTCCTTGGGTTTCTTCTGAAATTCAACTCAAATCTAGCTTAAATCTACTCCATATCACTTCAAATTTGAGTTTTGAACTCCCCTTGATGATCCCAATCAATTGGGACAACATCCAATCCAAAAAACTAACAAAATCAAAGAATTCAATTTCTGAAATTGAAGCTTCAAACGACCTTTAATGGTGACTCCAAAAAACAATAATTCTTTTACGTAGTATTATTTTTCTTTTCATCTAAACAATGGTTATCAATTTTGAATCTTGAAGGAGAATTGAAAAGAAATATAATGGTAGAGAATTTTTTTGATGCAAAGTCGTGATACATGGAGAAGAAGAACGAAGAAAAGAAGGGAAAAAAACAATTAAATGGGATGGGCTAATTGGTGAAAGTAACTTTCAAATTATGTACAACTTGGACCATATCAGGTAAGGGCTTCAAACGTGGGCCATTTTCTGATGGGCTATTGGGTCAAGTGACAAGAGTGTAATTCCCCCTAATAACAATTATAGCACACGATAGTAATTATTATATCTAAGGGTATTGCTAAGGAGTTTGACAGGATGATTGGTTGGGATTGGGATTGGGATTCTTTCACCTTTTTCTAGAGGTATCGTATTCGTTATTCTTTCTACAAGATACAAGACGAGCAGTCAAATACGGCTGTACCAATTGTATTTTAGACGGAGTCATTTATTTGTAAGTTGACTTACCCAACATCCCGATTAAAATCTTACGACCATGTGCTTTCCTTATGCATCCGACCACTTCGTTAATGTAAGAGGCTTTCTTTCATTCGAAATTTCTTTCTTCTGCCTTTACGTGAGTCAATTATGCGTGTGGCTGAAGGAGAAGGCCTCACTTATTGTACTACTATCAGCTATACAATGATGACATTGTGAATCTCATTCGTATTTTAATTTTTCTGAACACAATTAAAATAGTTATTTAGAAAATAAATCTTTTTTAATTATTTTATTGACATAATTATGAGAATAGAGTAATTTTATAGTAAACACTTCATTTCTTAATATGCCAACTCGGTGCAAGTTCAAATCGAATCAATAAATTATGAACATTGAATGTCCAAATAAAATAAAATAAAAACTAGTTATATTGAAGAGTATTGTCAGGAGAGTAATAGAAAGTCGAGATCCTCCCACCCTTGATTAAAAATATCAGAAGTGCATCTAATACATATGCTAACTCGACATATAAGATGTGGTAGAATTCTAAATCCGAATATATAATCAAAGACGGAGGCTGGCAGGCTGGCAGCGACCAAAAAGTGCGGAAGAACCCCACATTGGCCCATCGGCTCCTGTCGACATCCAGCATGTGTTCACGTCGTTACATTTAAGAAAGACAAACTTTAGATTAAATAAAATAGCACTACTTTACTTGGTATATTGGAAATTTGGTACATCTCTAAGTATTAGTAAATTGTACAAGGTCAAAAGGTAGACATTATTTAGCCTTTGGCACACAACGCAACACCGACGTCCACCCCGATGTGCGCCTCATGCCTTAATTAATTTCTTCTCTCTTCATAGTCGTCTCTTTTGAGTTTTTCCACTATTTTCTTTTTATATTCTATATATTGGTGTTAATTACAAAATAGGGAGAGAATACTTTAAATATTTTAGTTTGAGGAACATACTTTAATTTATGCATTATATTATTAGGGGCATAAACTTACAATCTTATAAGCTAGAAACAATAAACTGAATTCTAATGACTTCACAATAACTTTACTGTAAATCTTATCACCAGGCAATAGGCTTCATGCTAAAGCAAGTAAGGCACTTGCTTTAGGCCCTCAAATTTGAGGGGCCTCATTTCTTAACAATAATAGATTATAGATTTTATTTAAAAAAAGTATCAAGTACTTTTAGTAGAAAACTAAATTGTTATATAAAAGTAAAGATAATTTTGTTATATTTGTGAATAAACCATCAATATCAGAATTATTGTTATGGGATGTAAGAATAGTTGTAAGTTTTTACACTTTCTTTCTTTCTTTTTTAAGTGATAATTATCCTTTTTTCCTTATCTAGTAAGATTACATACTTTTCCTTTTATTTCTTCCCTACTTTCTTCCTCCAAGAGTTTAAAAGTTTAATGTAAAAATTTAAGATTATTGGGTAACTGCGAATTTTAAAAACACTATCTTAACCTTGAATGTTCCGTAAAATATAATAGTCACTTTGATTATGATGGTTTAGACTTATTCTAAATTAAAAGTGTTAAAGAAAACAGTACAAATAGAAAATAATACTCTTATCGACATATTTAATCAAATAAAAAGACTTGATTCATTTGTAAATGCTCGTATTTCTTATAATATAATAGTACAGTTTATGTAACAGTTGTCTAAGCAGAAAGAAGTTTTCTAATATTAAAATTGATTAAAACTTACCTAAGATCAACTATTCTCAAGAAATATTAAATGAGTTGGCTATATTATCATTCGGAAAAAAAAATATTGGAAGAAATTGATACTAAAAAAATTATTAAATATTTTTCATCTCAAATAGTTAAAACAATAATTTTTTGGGAGAAAATATTTTTTATTTTTTAAATTTAAGACCTCCAAATAAATTTTAGCTGTAGGCCATTAAAGTGCTTGAGCCGACAATATTTTTAGTCCGAAGAGCTGGTAATATTAGGTTGATATGTGGAATAACATTGTTAGCTAGTGCAGTTCCCGTAATACTTGTAGATTATTATCCAAAAAACATTCCATGAATATGATATTTCAGATACGTGA
Source organism: Nicotiana obtusifolia (assembly GCA_002018475.1). Classification (NCBI taxonomy): domain Eukaryota; kingdom Viridiplantae; phylum Streptophyta; class Magnoliopsida; order Solanales; family Solanaceae; genus Nicotiana; species Nicotiana obtusifolia. The sequence goes on from MCJB01051699.1 coordinate 67,460, forward strand.
AAAATTACCATTTTCTACTGTCGAAGAGATCCCATATATTTTGAAATATGCGAAAGCATCAAATAGCCATAATTTTAATCAAGTTATGTGATGTTTCTCGCAGAGTGTGGTTAGAGGTTGGGTGGTAAAAGTTCATATATAACATTATATTTATGAATTTTGCAACCTTTTACCCAATATTGTAAGTGTTATTATACTTTGTCTAATTGATTTTCTGTAGTTCAGAAAAATGCTGCAATTAGACTAAACTATACTTCCCCATTCGTCATTTATCTTTCCCTTTTCGTAAATTTTCTCATATTCCTATTATATTATTCAATTTTATTTTTCCAAAATCTTGAAAAAGTCCATTAAGAGCCCCTATCTCCTTGTTTCTTTATCTCTCTCTCTCTCTTCTGAATTTCCGTGTGTTGACTTTTTCATATTTAATCAACTTGCATCTTTGCATGTACCCTTCTTAATTACTTCTTCTCTTCACACATATATATACATCTCTTTTCTCCAAAACTCTGTTGTCAAACATTTTTTCCATCATCCTTTCATTACATTTTTGTCCATTAGTTCCTCCTAAACAACATTCAAATCTCTCATTTTCTTCAACCAAAAAAAAACATGGAAGAAGTTGAAGTTCCTTCCTATTTTCTTTGTCCAATCTCAATGGAAGTAATGAGGGATCCAGTTACAATTTCAACTGGAATTACCTACGACAGAGAAAACATAGAAAAATGGCTATTTTCATGCAAACACACAACTTGTCCTGTCACAAAACAAGAACTACAAATCACAGATCTCACTCCAAATCACAATCTCCGCCGTCTGATCCAATCATGGTGCATATTAAATTCTTGTCATGGCATCCAACGAATCCCAACTCCAAAACCTCAAGTTCACAAAACCCATGTTGTCAAAATCCTAAACGAAGCGAAAAAATGTCCAGAAATGCAACTTAAGTGCCTTAGAAGACTCAGATCAATTGCACATGCAAATGAGAGTAACAAAATATGTTTGGAGTCAGCTGGGGTTGTTGATTTTTTAGCATCAATGATTAAGAAAAGAGAAGTGGCTTTAGTTGAAGATTCAGAATTCACTAAGGCAAGTGATGAAGCTTTAAATATTCTTTTTCATCTTAATCCTTCTGATGAAGAATTGAAGAGGTTCATTTCCCAAGATGAGCAATTCTTGGATTCTTTACTTCATTTCTTGAAATGTGGGAATTTCCAATCTCGAGCCTATGCAATAATGTTATTAAAATCAGCTTTCAATGTGGCTGATCCAGCACAATTAATTGGTATGAAACCAGAATATTTTAAAGCTATAGTTGGTATACTAAATGACAAAATTTCCCAACAAGCAACAAAGGCAGCACTCAAGATTCTAGTTGAATTGTGTCCATGGGGAAGAAACAGAATCAAAGCAGCTGAAAATGGAGCAGTTTTAGTACTAATTGAACTTCTTCTTGACACAAAAGAAAGAAGGGGTTGTGAATTGATACTTGCAATTTTGGATCATTTATGTAGTTGTGCTGAAGGAAGGGCAGAATTATTGAGCCATGGGGCAGGAATAGCTATTGTGTCCAAGAAAATTCTAAGGGTTTCACATGTGGCAAGTGATAGGGCAGTGAGGATTCTTTGTTCAATATCGAAGTTCTCAGCTACTAGTAAAGTTCTACAAGAAATGTTGCAAGTTGGAGTTGTGTCAAAGTTGTGTTTGGTTCTTCAAGTGGATACTAGTCCTAAGACAAAGGAGAAAACTAAAGAAATTCTAAGTTTACATTCTAGGGTTTGGAGGGATTCCCTTTGTATTCCTTCTCATTTGCTCTCTTCTTACCCTTCATGATTTAAAAAAAAAAAAAAGGAATCTTGAAGATAAGTCCTTTTCAAATCCATTGTATTTTTGCCTGGTTCATGTACATAATTCATAGGGTTTGACAGGTACGGTTTTTATTATTGCGGATATATTTGTAAATGTATAAAAATCAACAAGCATATGAATAAAATTATCTGATTTATGGAGCTAGCTTTTTGAGATATATCATTGTATTGCTATTCGCTAACTTAGAATCTAGTCAGCAGCGGATCCAACATTTAAATTTTATTGGGTTTAACCTTCAATATTTTTAGCATTGAACTCTCATTGTATTTTGAGATTTTGAGTTTGGATTTAATATTTATTGAAATTAAGTAATTATTCACATATATATTAATTAATACTTTGTGTCGAAGATACTTGTTTGGTTGAACGCTGAAAGAGCTGCATCCGCCACTAGGTCTGCTGGAACCACAAAAGCATTTGATGCTTTATAAACTAAGTCATTTTTATGTAATTCCCAGTAGTATATTGAAGGAAAATTATCTGCTTATAAATTCTGAAAGTTCTAAGTTAATTTTCCTAGCTAGGGGACCTCTTGGCCTAGTAATAAAGTAGTTGGTAGCAGATGAGCTTGGGGTATAGTTCAGAAATTGGAAGATCTAAGCATTACGAGTACTTAGATCTGTGTTCCATACGTGTTTTACGTGTTTTGTTTGGTTGCATCTATGATATATCTGACCTATCTATTTCTTACTATATCTATGTATCTTTATTTAGTCTGAAAATATCGTCTGTTTTCAAGCTGTATTGATCTGTCCAAAGCTTAGACCAACCATTTAATCGTGTGGCACAGTTCTTTAATGTTTTACAGAAAAGGGCCAAAATTGTTCCTAACATATTCTCTTTAAGTTTAAAAATACCTTCCGTCAATCTATTTTGTAAAAACTATCCTCGCCGTTAAAAATCTGGTTTATTCATGCCCTTATTTCTAACGTATCTTTGCTGAATAAAAAAAATATTTTATTATATATGACGTGGCAATTGCTTATTGATCAAAACTAGAAATTCAACTCTAACCCCGATCTGATCCGTAAACAACCCACCCACGATCCATCTTAGTCATTCCAACCCGCTAAAGCCTTTTCAGCCCCTCAAACACTCTATTCCATACTCGACTCATGATCCGATCGTTATTTTGGTTTCATTTATCAATTTTTTTTTTATTAATTTATTATTTGGTACCCGATCCCTTTTCCTGTTATCTTCCCTGCTCACACGATTTCAATTAACTCCAAAAAGCTACATGTGGCACAAGAAATATAACTTTGAGAAAGATAACTTATTAGATCATAAAAGCTTAAAATGAACCATTATTTTAATTCAAAAGAATACTGTATTGGGTCGGATACAATCAAGTAAAGCCGGGTCAAATGCCTGTGGATGAAGGAAGGTCGAAGGTAATACGAGCTGGCTCTTCGAGCCGGGATTATAAAGCCGAGTACATGGAACGGAGTTATCGAGATCCGGTCGGCCGAGAAATACCTCATGATCGAGGATCGGCCCTGGCCCTTATATCTCGCCTTCCAACAGATGTTTCGCCTAATATGTCATTACGACCTTTATATTGTCATTTAAGGATAGTAAATGTATTAAATCCCATAATAAGTAGGACCTCCCTTGTAATCAGTTCCCTTGTCTTTATTGTAACCTTTGCACTTACCCATGTAGGAAGAATAATGAATGTTGAGACTTTCACACTAACCCATGTAAAGGGGATCTGTTTATAAGCAAGAGGCATACCCTTTGCAAGGCAAGTTTTTCTGGGCATTTGAATAGATCTTCTTCTGAAATACAAAACACTTTTTGCTTGTTTATTGCTGATTGAGATTAAGTTCTTATCTATTATCGTTTCATTTGCATACGGTTCATCGCTAAATCACGGTTTGATCATTCTATCTCTCCACCAAATTCTAAATACTCAAGATTTGCTTTCATTCATTATCAAACTAATTTACAAATCCTTAACCCCATTATAAATTCAATTGTTTTCCAATCTTAAGGGTAAACAGTTTGGCGCCCACCGTGGGGCTAAGGATATTAGTAAATTTTTTCTGATACATTCTTTTCTGAAGGCATAATTTTACACTTGTTCTTTGAAGAATTCTCTGTTTTTCAGGAATCATAATAATCATGGCGCAAGCACCCCCCCCTCAGGAACGAAGTTAACGACCAGATAGAAAACAACAACTTGACCGGGCATGAAATCCCGGCCGATGTTAACTCCCATGTAGCGGTCGAAGCCGCCCAAGCATCGGGCTCAGTACATAGTGTTCGAGGGGAGAACCGTTCAAGAATTCAGCAAAGCGGGGAGGGTGAAATTAGCCTTAAAGTAATATTTGATATGTTGCAAGCTCAACAAGTGGCTATAGCACAACTCCAAAGTCGCACCCGAAGCCCAGACCGAGCAGAATGCACTACCCCTCAAGCAGCAATCGGACAGAATGAACCGATCATAATAACACCAGATGAAAGCGGTGAGGGGTTCAATTCCGGACTCGCTAAAATGATAGAAGAGTTAACCAGGCGAGTCGAATCTGGTGAAAAGAGGATCGAAGCCAACGACAAAAAAGTTGAAACTTACAACTCAAGGGTAGATCAGATATCGGGAGCACCTCCGGTACTAAAGGGTTTGGATGCTAAAAAATTCATACAAAAACCATTCCCCTCCAGCGCCGCCCCTAAACCAATCCCCAAAAAATTTCGCATGCCAGAAATTCCTAAATACAATGGAACCTCGGACCCAAATGAACATGTAACAGCCTATACTTATGCCATAAAAGGGAATGACCTCGAGGACGGCGAAATCGAGTCCGTTGTCTTAAAGAAATTCGGAGAAACCCTGTCCAAAGGAGCAATGACTTGGTATCACAATCTACCGCCAAACTCCATTGACTCTTCGCCATGTTAGCAGATACATTTTGTAAAAGCCCATGCGGGGGCTATTAAAGTTGAAACAAGAAAATCTGACTTATTCAAAGTCAGACAGCGCGACAGTGAAACACTAAGGGAATTCGTTTCTCGATTCCAAATGGAACGAATGGATCTGCCACCGGTTACTGACGACTGGGCAGTACAAGCTTTCACTCAAGGGCTAAACATCGGCAGTTCTGCCGCATCAAGACAGTTAAAGCAGAGTTTGATCGAATTCCCGGCCGTCACGTGGGCAGATATCCACAATCGGTATCAATCTAAAATCAGAATAGAAGATGATCAGGTCGGAATTGCCTCGAGTTCCTCTTATACAGTTAAAATTTCTGACCGACCTCGAAGAGACAATTTCCAAGAATCAAGGTCAAGTCGAGATAGGCATCGACCATATCCAGAAGACCGACGGCTCTTATCAAGAGGATTCAAAGTTCCGAGACATGAAAGTATGAACGACAGGAACCAAAGGAACAGAAGGCCATTACCGAAGGGAAACTTCGAGAAAGGCAATACTCGGCAAGAAGCACCCTGGTTGTCCGAGTACAATTTCAACGTGGATTCCGCAACTTTGGTTTCAGCAATCGGCCGCATCAAGGACACCAGATGACCGAGACCACTCCAAACCGATCCCACCAAAAGAGATCCTAATCTTATATGCAAGTATCATGGCACTCATGGCCATAAAACCGAAGATTGCAGACAGCTGAGAGAGGAGGTTGCCCGATTGCTTGAGAATGGGCATCTTCGAGAGTTCCTTAGCGACCGGGCAAAAGCTCATTATGAGAACAGAGATTGGCCAACTGGTCAGAGGGAACCAAAACATATTATCAACATGATAATTGGGGGTGTAGACACACCCCAGGTACCGGTATTAAAGCGTACTAAGATCTCCATCACCCGGGAAAAACGGACTCGAGATTACAATTCCGAGGAGACTTTAAGCTTTAGCAAAAGGGAAATCGAGGATCTCGCGCAACCTCACAACGATGCGTTAGTAATATCAGTAATGGTACACGACACCCAAGTAAAACGCGTTCTTATCGACCCTGGAAGCTCAGCCAATATAGTCCGGTCCTGGGTCATCGAACAATTGGGATTAACCGATCAAGTCGTATCAGAAGTGCGGGTACTCAATGGTTTCAATATGGCGACAGAGACAACCAAGGGGGAAATAACGCTGATGATGAACGTGGCCGGTACTACCAGGGCAACGAGATTTTGTGTGATCGAAGGGGATATGAGGTATAATGCCTTGCTCAGAAGACCCTGGATTCATGACATCGGGGCAGTACCTTCGACTTTGCACCAGATGCTGAAGTTCCCCTCTGCCGAAAGGGTCACCACCGTCTATGGAGAACAGCATGCGGCAAGGGAGATGTTTGCAAT
>MCJB01051700.1:620-11221 GCA_002018475.1 Nicotiana obtusifolia
AGTCACCACTGATCAATTGGGAAGATAATGATGAAGCCCACAGAGGCATGTATATGATAATGTATAGATATGATGATTTTAAAAAGAATATATGTAGATGCATATGCACATCAGCATGTTATGATCATTTGCCCTCAGAGGCATTCAGATGGTACAGGTTATATATTTCTTATTCTGACTTATATGATTGCTCTTGTATTATGTTTCCTGTCTTACATGCTCAGTACATTATTCGTACTGACGTCCTTTTCTGTGGATGCTGCATGTCGTGCTGCAGGTCCAGGCAAACATATAGACGAGGCTTCTCCACTGCAGTAGGCCACCCAGTTCAGCAGATATTGGCAAGATTCATCTTTCGGACTTGCCGGAGTCTTGGTATGTATTTTGTATAGGCATCATGGGCATGTCGGGGCCCTATTCCGATGTAGGTTGTATTCATGTGTTTCCATAGAGGCTCAATAGACAAATGTCAGTATATGTATAGACCAGTGTTGGGCTATGTGCAGTTAAATTGCCTTGTCGGCAAACGTATGTACCATGTTGTATGGTTTTGTATTGTAGCCTAGTTGGCCACGTCATGTATAAACGTATGCCTATGATATAGTACGGTATCACAGAAGGTTATTGTTATTATTATTGCTATTGTTATATTATCTCTTGCAATCCATGCGAGTACGATACACCTTATAAGTAATAAGGGAAGTCAGGTGGTTCGCCGGCACTCTGCAAGCAGGGTCTGGTGCCCGTGTCGTGGCCCCCGCCTCCGGTCGGGGCGTGACAGAAATTGGTATCAGAGCAAGGTCGTGTTCTAGGGATTGTCTATGAGCCGTGTCTAGTAGAGTCTTGATTATAGGTGTGTTGCGCGCCACATTTTATAATCAGGAGGCTACCTGACAATTAGGAATGTTACCTTCTTTCTGAATCTAGATCGTGCATAGAGATGAGTCGTCAGTGTTCAATTCTAATACTTGCCTTGTTTTCCTACAGCGATGCCTTCGGCTAGGAAGCAAGCGTGTAGTAGACGGCTCGATATAAATGCTGGAGAGGGGAACAGTCAAGTGCCCCACACAGTAGAAGGCCAAAGTGAGATGCCTTCTCGGACTTCATCTACTCCTCCTTCCCCGGAGGACATTAGAAGCCACCCAACGTCGTCTCCAGTTCCTTTGTCTGGTGCTACAGACCAGGACTTGCAAACTGCTCCAGTTGTTGACTAGATTGGTAGCTTCTCAGAAACAGAGGCAGAATACTGGTGATGTTGATAAACGGGGTACTACCAGAGTTCGTGTATTTATTAACCTAGATCCTCCAGTGTTTACTGGGTCAGACCCCAAGGAGGACCCGCAAGCTTTTATTGATCAGATTCACCGCACACTACGGGTTATGCATGCTAGTGATACAGAGGCAGTAGAGTTGGCTTCTTATTGGTTACGAGATTTAGCAGTCTCCTGGTATGATAGTTGGGAAAGATCCAGGGGTCCAAGTGCTCCCCCACCTGTGTGGAATGAATTTTCTGAAGCGTTTCTTCGTCACTACCTACCAGTTGAGGTACAACGGGCCAGAGCTAACAAATTCTTGAACGTTAAACAAGGTAATATGAGTGTACGAGAGTACAACATGCAGTTTGACTCTTTGGCAAGGTATGCTCCCCACATGGTAGCCGAGATGGGCGATAGGGTCCATCTTTTTGTGAACAGATTGGGACCCCACTTGATAAACGAGTGCACTACGGCATCCTTGATAGAGGGCATGGATATTTCTAGTAATCAGGCTTATGCCCAGACGTTAGAGGATCATAAGTGCCAACAAAGGGTAGATAGAGAGTAGGATAGGGACCAGCATAAGAGGTCAAGAGTGGCAGGGTACTCTGGTGATTCTAAAAGTAGTGTAAGGCCCCATTCTTCGAGGAGTTCGGCACCACCTGCATCTAGTGCCCCTCGACAGTTTCAGAACTCGCGAGCATCAGGCTCGCCACATTACAGGGCTACTAGTCAGATGCGACCACCACCACCACGTTGTGGACAGTGCGGCAGGGCCCATTCTGGACTATGCCGGCAAGGTTCTGATGCATGTTACTTTTGCGGACGGCCTGGCCATATGATGCGGGATTGTCCTAGTAGGAGAGGTGGTGGTATGGCTCAGCCAACCGGATCTGTGTCTGGTTCTTCCTTATCTATTCGACCTCCAGTACGAGGTCCTTAACAGCCAGCAGTTCGTGGCAGAGGTAGCGGTGCAATGTCGGGCCCAAGCGGTGTTCAAAACCGAATATATGCTCTAGCGGGCCGACAGGACCTTGAGTCATCCCCGGATGTTGTCACAGGTATATTATCAGTGCTCTCTCATGATGTGTATTCATTGATTGATACCGGGTCCACGCTATCTTATGTTACACCCCTTGTGGCTGATAAATTTGCCATTGCACCCGAATTAATAAGCAAGCCCTTTGTGGTATCCAATCCGATAGGAGATTCTGTGATTGCTAGAAGAGTATATAGAGGTTGCACTGTGACGATCTATAATCGTCAAACCTCGGCAGACCTAATTAAGTTAGAAATTATTGATTTTGATGTGATAATAGGAATGGACTGGTTGGCATCGTGCTATGCCAGTGTCGATTGTCATACAAAGGTGGTTAAATTCCAATTTCCTGACGAACCCGTCCTTGAATGGAAGGGGAATATTGCTACACAGAAAGGTAGGTTTATTTCCTACCTTAAGGCAAGCAAGATGATCTCCAAGGGTTGTATCTACCACCTTGTTCGCGTCATGGACGCGGAGGCAGAGCCGCCTATCTTACAGACGATTCTGGTAGTCAATGAATTTCTGGATGTCTTTCCAGATGAACTTCCAGGTCTTCCTCCTGAAAGGGAAATTGAGTTTGGCATCGATGTGTGGCCTAATACTAACCCAATTTCAATCACTCCATATAGAATGGCCCCAGCAGAATTGCGGGAGTTGAAGGTACAGTTGAAGGACTTACTGGATAAAGGCTTCATTAGGCCTAGCACTTCACCTTGGGGTGCACCAGTCCTGTTCGTACGAAAGAAAGACGGATCGTTACGAATGTGTATCGATTATCGTCAGTTGAATAAGGTCACCATAAAGAACAAATACCCACTTCCAAGAATTGATGACCTGTTCAACCAGCTCCACGGAGCCAAATATTTCTCTAAGATTGACCTGCGCTCGGGATATTTTCAGTTAATGGTCAAGGAGAAAGACATTCCGAAAACAGCCTTCCAGACTAGATATGGGCATTTTGAATTTCTGGTGATGTCATTCGGGCTAACCAATGCCCCAGCTGCTTTCATGGACCTCATGAACACTGTATTTAGGCCTTATCTTGATGTGTTCGTGGTGGTATTCATCGATGATATCTTGGTGTATTCCCGCTCAGAGGCAGAGCACGTGGGTCATTTGCGGGTAGTGTTGCAGACCCTTCGGGACCACAGGTTATATGCAAAGCTCGTTAAATGTGAGTTTTGGCTGAACTCAGTGGCATTCTTAGGCCATGTGATATCCAATGAGGGTATTAGTGTCGATACCCAAAAGATCGACGCAGTCAAGAATTGGCCAAGGCCTACTACACCATCAGAAGTCCGTAGCTTCTTGGGGCTAGCAGGATATTATAGGCGGTTTGTAGAAGGATTCTCTTCTATATCCGCGACGTTAACTAAGCTGACCCAGAAAGCTGCCAAATTTCAATGGACAGATATTTTTGAGCGGAGCTTCAAGAACTGAAAGATCGATTAACATCTGCTCCAGCCCTTGCTCTTCCCGACGGAACTGAGGGTTATGTGGCATATTGTGATGCCTCCGGCATAGGCTTGGATGTGTACTGATGCAGCACGGGAAGGTGATTGCTTATGCTTCGAGACAGTTGAAGAAGCATGAAAGGAATTACCCAACCCATGACCTGGAATTGGCTGCTGTGGTATATGCCTTCAAGACGTGGAGACACTATCTCTATGGTGTCCATGTCGACATCTACACAGACCACAAAAGTTTACAATACATATTCAGTTAGAAGGAGTTAAATTTGAGGCAACGACGTTGGCTTGAATTACTGAAAGACTAAGACATTGAGATATTGTATCATCTAGGCAAGGCCAATGTTGTGGCCGATGCCCTCAGTCGTAAGTCTATGGGAAGTTTAGCACACATTGAAGCATGTAAACGAAGTTTGACCAAAGTGCTTCACCAGCTAGCCAGTATGCGAGTCAAATTGCTAGACTCCAAAGGTGGAGGTATTGTTGTGCATAACACGTCTGAATCATCTTTCGTAACTGTGGTGAAACCACGACAATACGAAGACCCCACCTTGATGCAATTGAGAGAGGGCGTTCAGCAAGGTAGGATCTCAACTTTCGAGATTGCATGGGATGGGGCCTTGAGGTGTCAAGGCCGATTGTGTGTGCCTGATGTAGCAGAATTATGAGAGAGGATCATGAGGGAAATTCACCAATCCAGATATTCCATCCATCCTGGCACAACCAAAATGTATCATGATACCAAAGAACAGTATTGGTGGAATGGGATGAAGAAATCAATTGCGGAATTCATAGCTCGGTGTCCTAATTGCCAACAGGTAAAGACCGAACATCAGAAACCTGGTGGACTGCTCCAAGATATAGAAATTCCGTCTTGGAAATGGGAGGTGATTAACACGGACTTCATTGTTGGATTACCTTGCTCCAATCGTAAGTTCGATTCCATCTGGGTGATAGTGGATCGGCTTACCAAGTGTGCTCATTTCCTGCCAGTTAGGGCAACCTACACAGCTGAAGACTATGCAAAGCTGTACATCAAGGAAATTGTTAGACTTCATGGGGTGCCAATGTCTATTATATCAGACAGAGGATCCCAGTTTACAACTAACTTCTGGAAATCTTTTCAGAAAGGTTTTGGTACGCAAGTAAGTCTCAGCACAGCTTTTCATCCGCAAACTGACGGACAAGCTGAACGCACTATCCAAACACTCGAGGATTGTCACGCCCCGCACGGCGGGCCCGTGACACGGGCACCGAACCCTGCTTGCAGAGTGCCAGCGAACCCTTCATCTGACTTCCCTTACTACTTATAAGGTGTATCATATTCACATGGGTGGCAAGTGATAACATGACCACGTTAACAGTAATAACGGTGACCTTCCATGAAACCGTACTATATCATAGGCATGCATTTATACACAACATGGCCAACTGGGCTACAATGAAAAACTATACAACATGGTACATACGTTTGCCGACAAGGCAATTCAACTATACATAGTCCAACACTTGTCTATACATACACTGACATTTGTCTATTGAGCCTCTATGGAAACATACAAAATTACAACCTACGTCGGAACAGGGCCCCGACATGCCCAAAATGTCTATACAAGTGCATACCAAAATGTAGCAAGCCCGAAGGATGAGTCTTGCTAGTGTCCACGCACTGAATAGCCTACTGTGGTGGATGAGCTCTCTCTGTCAGTCTATCAGGACCTGCAGCACGACATGCATCGTCTACATAGAATGGACATCAGTACGAATAATGTACCGAGTATGTAAGACAGGAAATATAAAATAAGAACAGTGGGAAACATAGTATAAGAGACGTACAACTTTGTATCATCTGAAAGCCTCTAAGGCAATTTGCCATAACATGACTGCTATGCATATGCATGTATTTACGTCCGTACACAATAGGTGCCATTGCCCGGCCGATCTTAGTGTGGCTCGGTGTACATATAATTACATGATAATACCATTGCCCGGTCGATCGTATCGCGACTCGGTGTACATATATTTACAATAGATACCCTTGCCCGGCCGATTTTACACATATTTGCACAATAATTGCCATAGCCCGGCCGACTTGAAGGCGGCTCGGTGTAGTGGAACATATAATGTATGCTGGACTCGCACAATCGTGATTTCATAATGATGAAATATTGAACTCATATAAATCATACATTCAAGAAGACATAATGCTCATAATGCATAAACTACCTTTTCATGGTGACATAGCTCTTAAATCATATATAGTTCATACTTTTCGGAGCGACACTATGGTCAAACGGATAACAACATATCAAGACCTCCATAAGAAGGGGAACAATTACGAACATCCTTAGCTTCTATGAATAGAGTATTCTTTTAGGGCTCTTTCGTAGCATTGTATTCGATAGGAGTCGCGCAAAAGAAGGAACTGTATAGTCTTACATACCTGGTGCTTATTGCGTCGACTCTCACGCTACGCAATTTGCCACAATTCTTTAATCTACAATTAAAGAATAGCTTAATGGTTACTCACTACGCTTGATAGCCAAGTTTTTCTTAAATTCATGAGGTGATTCTTTACACCCTTTATCCCCTAAACCCCATCAATATGCATTTACAGCACATGCAACCTATTTACAACCCATATAAATCATGACCCTTTTCGTTTAACCCCACCTACTTCGATTTCATTGCTTTTGACATGCTATCATAAGTTCTTACGGACATGCAACCACCTATCATGGATGTTTAATGGAAAACCACATGAAAGGGAGTAGTAGCTTACCTTGCATGTGAATTATTTGACCTCCTTCCTCTATTCCTCAATTTCTAGGCTTTTGACTTCAATGTGGGTTTGTAAGAAAGGGGAATTCAGCTAGGGTTTCCCTTAGTCCTTCAATTCCTTGCTTCCCTTCTTCAATTTGGTGTTCACTAGAGAGATTTGGTTGTTCAAGTGTGAGAGCTTTGAGAGAAGTCTTTGGGGCTTTCTTGCTATGTTCAGACTTGGAAAAATGAAGAAGGGACGGGTTTTGGGCCCCTTTTATAGGCCTAGGTGTGAGGGACACACGGGCCTGAAACTGTCAGAAATGCGATCGCATACCCGCCACAGACAGGGTATGCGGTCCGCATTTTGGTCGCAGATCTCACCTTTAAAATTTGTCGCACTATGCGACGCAGAAGGGGCCAGAATGCGTTTCGCATTTCCAAAATGCGATCGCATTCTGGTCGCATTTTGGACATTGGTTTAGCCCAGTTTTCTGCCTCATTCTACGATGGGGGTGTCAAATCTGCGGTCCACATTCTCATTCTGCGGTCCGCATACTGGCCGCATTTCGGACAAAGTCTCAGCCCAGAACTCTGTTCCATTTTGCGATGGAGCATGTCAGTTATGCGGTCCGCATTTGTGTTATGCGGTCCGCATATCTGGCTTTTCGACACTTTTGTCCTTTTTCTTAGCTTTAAACCATTTTTCGAGTTCTTGAGTACTTATATGTGAGCTATTTCTCAGTGTATTTTTAATGTACAAATTTACGGGGTGTAACACTGACGGTCAAAATGAGGTTGTTAATCGCACCTTGGGAGCTCTTCTACGAGCTTTGACCAAAGGGAAGTCCGGCACTTGGACTGACCGATTACCTATTATGGAGTTTGCATATAATAGAACTATTCATCGCATGACTAGCATTACTCCATTTGAACGTGTTTATGGCTTTAATCCTTTGATACCACTTGATCTTGTTCCTTTGTCGAGAGATGCAGTTATTAGCATTAATGGAGAAAACCGGGCAGCTGCGTTGCTCGAATTGCATGCTAAGGTGAGAAAAACTTTGGAGGATGCTTATGAAAAGGTAGCGGTCCAGAAGAATAAAGGATGGTAAAAGTTCGACTTAAAGAAAGGTGACTGGGTTTGGGTGCACTTCCGAAAGGAAAGATTTTCGAAACATAGGAAAGGAAGTTGGCTCCGCGGGGAGATGGACCATTTCAAGTGTTGCAGAAGATCAATTATAATGCTCATATCATAGATCTGCCTGATGATTGTGCTATTTCTAAGACATTCAATGTCACTGACTTGACTCCTTGTGTTGCTTTGAAAGATAAAAAAGGTTAGATTTCGAGGACGAAATCTTCCCACGAGGGAGGATGATGCAGGTCATCCTGATCATGACACGTTTAAGCCTTCAAGACCATTCATGAGAAGTCAAGCTAAAGAGCTTCATGATGCACATTTGATGGTGAAGAAGAGCCAAGCGTTTGGCATGTGATGCTTATTACTATGTTGAGATTATTGTGTTATTATGGAAGACATTAATTCTTGTTTGTTTTGTAGTCCTGCGTGACTACTTCTTAAACTTAGCCAAATTGTGGCCTTTTTGTTAGTTATTTGTTTCCTAGTTGATTTAGGTTACTAGTATTCTTTTCCTATTTGATTTAGGTAAAGGCTCATTCTATATATGCCTAAACACTTTATTATTTTGAAAACTTTACATCAATTTTACATGAAAATTTCGGCCAAGCCTTGTGCTTCCCACGTGTGACTTTAACTTGTCCAATTTTGGTGTGATTCAAAATTGAACTTGCTCCTTTGTTTGATCGAACAGTTTGTAAGACCATTATTGTCTTGAGGGTTGTTCGTACAGTATAGGTACTCTGTGACTTCATCAAGAAGGTAAGTAGACTAGTTCCTACTTGTTGTTTTGATAGTTCATTGTGCGTCTTGCTTCTATTTTTTGTTTTCTTGTTTCCGCTTTTTATATTGCATCAGTTGGTATCAGAGCTTGGAAAGGGTTTGTTCTTACAATTCCAATCCTGTTCTTCGTGCCTTTATTTAGGTTTTTTCTTTAATTTCATTTTTGATAACTAAAAAAAAACGTGACAAAAAAAAAAAAAAAAAAAAAAAAAAACCCAAATTCAGATAGATTTAAGACAAGTGAGTGTGTTCTGCTTACCTCCCAAACGTCTATGGTGAGGAGCGGCTGCAACCAAAACCACAGTTGTGAGATTTCCACTATAATATTAACTACTAGGTATGTAAGATAAAACGACAGTACTGAGGTTTCCACTATAATATTAACTACTAGGTATGTAAGATACAATCCCCATGAACAAAAGAAACAGAGAAGCACACGTTATACTCACCGTGTAACCCAAAACAAGAGGATTTTCGGCGTTAGGAGTTTTCACCAAGGCAAGCTTTTTCTCTTCAGGTTTGTCTACAAAGTAAGCAACAAATGCATCACTTGTCAGCTATTTATCTCAATTTAAACAGAAGGGTTACACAGACACAGAGATATGCAGATCAAAGGCAAAGAATTTCTCACATGCGAGCCAGGCCCAACCAGAGCCAAATTGTGTTGCAGCAGCTGCCTTAAATTCTTTAACAAATGCATCATAGGAACCAAAGTCTCTGTTGATTAGTTCTAATAGTTCACCAGATGGCTCTCCTCCTCCGTTGGGCTTCATTGATTCCCAGAAAAACTGATGATTCCATGCCTGTAATGCGAAAGAAGATATAGCAGGACTCAGCAAGTCAGCGTCTTACATGTAAAAATAGCCAAAAGTGCATGAACCACTGAACCAACTTGTTATAGTCAATACCTTACTTTGATAGCTTAAAAACTGTTGCATTACAATCCGGGGCGTATGTAGCACATACGTGACGGGTTCAATCGAACCCATAACTTTCGATGCGGAGCATAAATTTATAAACAAAATGTACTAAAATTGCAAAAAATAGTAGAATTGAACCCTTAGCTTTAAAAATATAATGAGTTCAATACTAAAAATTTTAAAGGCGGAACCCATAGAGTTTAAATCCTAAATTAGCCTCTGATTACAAGCAAATACATCAATTAAATGTTAAGTTTCCGTCAAAGACTTGGAGCATTTAGAAATGAAATATTAGACTCTTGTAAGAAACTTCTTTTATGGCTATACCAAACAATATCAAAAATTCATTGAAAAGGGACTGGATTGTATATTACCAAAATCTCTTTCCTGAGCAAGTAAATTAACCATTCAAGTAGCCTCTCAAGTAAGAAGGGGAAGGGGAGAAGTGTCACTTTACCTGAGCAGCATTATTGAATGCTGGGAGGGGAGCACCTTTATTATATGTAACAAGTATTATATCTTCTAGTGTCTTTCCATCTAGTTCTGTTCCGTCTATTTGCTTGTTTAAGTTGTCGACATAAGCCCTGTGATGCTTCCCCCAGTGGAATTCAAATGTTCTACTACTCATATGAGGCTCCAAAGCATCCTATGTCATATTCAGAAGTCGGATATTTAGTATATGATATGAAGAAGACAGACCAAATTAACAGAGAAGCCAGCAGAAGAGGGAGAAACAAAGAGGGGAAGGGGAGTTTTTACATTATGAACAAATTGTAAAATTTGCATCCTTCTACAACTCATAATTAGCGATAGCATGCTTGTTTCAACTTATAAAAAAAAAAAGGAAAAAAAGAAAAAGAAAAATGAACAAAGAAACAAGCATATCTCTGGAAGTACTCTTCTTTCTTGTTAAATAGCTGCTCCAAAAAGTGAAAAATGAATCCTAAGAGGCCTTAATATGCATGTCTCAGTCAAATACATCAAATGAATCAAGATTTGAGAACAGTATTACTTTCAAAATGACTTTCAGAAATATCTAAAGCATTAAGTGATATAAATATGATATTCATCTTAGAGGAAAATTATGATATGCAATGGAACTTCTTCACTCTCTACACTAAAACTGAAAATATATGATAGGAAAGTTTCATTCTGGAGAGACCAACCTCCCCAAAATGAGGAGTATTAAATTGGGTTGAAATCTAGCATCATCTAATTGAAAGGGCCGGG
>MCJB01051700.1:18726-34389 GCA_002018475.1 Nicotiana obtusifolia
GCTGCAGGTCCGAGCAGGCAGATAGACGAAGCTCCCCCACCACAGTAGGCTACCCAGTTCAGCAGATATTGGCGAGACCCATCCTTTGGACTTGCCACAGTCTTGGTATGCATTTTGTTGTAGGCATTATGGGCATGTCGAGGCCCTGTTCCGACATAGGTTGCATTATGTACGTTTTTGTAGAGGCTCATAGACAAATGTCAATTTATGCATAGACAAGTGATGGGTTGACTTATGTACAGTTGAATTGCCTTGTCGGCAAACGTATGTATTTTGTTTTATGGTTTTGCATTGCAGCCTTGTTGGCCATATTATGTATATAAGTATGTTCGTATCATGGCATGACGTCTCGGTTCATTATAATTATTGTTCGAGATTATATGCATATGACAAGCCTTATAGATAATAAGGAAAGTTAGATGAAGGGTATGCCGGTGCCCGTTGAGTAGGGTCCGGTGCCAGTCGCGGCCCTCCGGCTTGGGTCGTGACATGAAATCCTCAATCTAATGCCAAAAACGAAGATATATTCATGAAATAAAATCAAAACCGAGTAGAGAACACTTATCTCAATCCATATTGTGAAAATCACCTCAAAAATCGCTTCAATCCGAGTTCCATAGTTCCAAACATGAGAAAATGGCTGAAACCTCAAAATTAGATTACTTTATATTCAGTGGACGAATCAATGAATCGTGATTGCGGAAATACCATCGCGATCGCGGAGAAGAAAAATGCACTGACCAGAATTACTCTACGCGATCGCAGAACAACCTTCGCTAATGCGAAGAACAACCAATACTGCCTCCCAACAATACGCTACGCGAATCCTTGCGAACGCGAAGCACACAGACGACCAAGCATCGCGAAGGCGTTGAAGAATTTCCACCTCCCAGCTTCCCACCTCAGCTCTACGCAAACGCGGCCTCCACCATGTGAACGTGGACAATACCCAGCTCCAAGCTATGCGATCGTAGCCCTCCAATCGCGACTGCGACTAAGAAATTGCTTTGCTCTAAGTTTTCCTCTATGCAATCGTATCACACACTTTTGAATCGCGAAAACCATTTGGCGCACCAGATTTCAGTAGAAACCAGCAATGCAATATGAAGAAGAAATGTCCGAATCAATTTTAAACACGCCCGAGCCCCTCGGGACCATGTCCTAACATTCCAACAAGTCCCATAACATAACACAAACCTACTCGAGGCCTCAAATCACGCATAACGACACAAAATCATGAATTATACCCCAAATCAAACTTAATGAACTTTGAATCTTTTAACTTCTAAAACGCGTGCCGAAACATATCAAAATAGTCCAGAATGAACTCAAATTGTTTACACATGTCCCAAATATCATAAAAAAACTATTTCAATTGCCGAAACCACAAGCCGGACCCGATTTCATCAAATTCAACTTTCGGTCAGACTTATGAACATTCAAAATCTTCAAATTTCCAGCATCGCCAATTAGTTTTGAAACCTTCTAGAAATATCCAAATGCAAATCCGGGCACACGCCCGAGTCCAAAATCACCATCCATACCTAACAGAAGCATCGAAACTCCAATATGAGGTCAAATACTAAAAAGCTAAACTTGGTCAACTCTTCCGACTTTAAGCTTAAAAGAAATTCATTCTTCCAAATCAATTTCGAATAACCTAAAAACCACAATCGACAATTAACACAAGTCATAATACATCATTGGATGCTGCTCAAGATTTGAAATAGCTGAACGGAATGCAAATGCTCAAAACGATCGGTCGAGTCGTTACAAAACCTCTAGCGAAAATTGTATGCAGTGGGAGAGTGATAAAAAAATTAACATAACGAAAAGAAAAAGAAGAAGCAAAAGTGAAAAAAATACAACACATCTCCCAAGTATATTTTCTCATCGCTGGGGAGTTTTCAATATTGAAGTGCTTAAAGGAATGGGTTCTACTCTTAATGTAATGGTTGGGTTATGATATGTGCGCTCGAATTGGTTGGTATTGTATGAAAGTATTTAGGAGGTTTAGTCACTCTTACCCAAATATATCCTACCCGTCCCTTAGCCTACATTACAGCCCATAAAGTCCTAATTGATCCTAGATTTAGCAGACTTAGATTAGTCGAGTCCTACACTACGGGCAAGCTTATGGTACGACCTTGGGAAGCACATTAATTTCTTTTTGAGAGCGAGTGAATTCTTGTTCTTGTGTGTGGAGTACTTGAATTACATTTAATCTCTTGAATTGAGTGGGTGAATTATTTCTTCCCTTGTTTTATGGCGAGGGAACATGATCTCATGACGGATAGGTTGATTTATTAAACTTCTCTCTTTGGGGTAAAGATGCAAGCCGAGAGTGCTTAATGGCAACGAGTCAGCCTCTGAGGTGAGGTGGTTATGGGCAGGTTGTTTGAAGGCTTTGAATTGGGTTACTTATGCTTTGGCATGTGAAAGTTAGGAAGTGTGTGAATTTTGTATGCCCATACTTAATTGTTGGTATCAACCATAGTTATAGGTGTAGTGTGCTTAGTCCTTACATGTTCCCTCATAATGTAGTCTCTTGAGTTGTGTGGTTGAAGTTGTAAAGTTTAAGTTGCTCGAGGACGAGCAAAAATTTAAGTGTGATAGTGATATTGGACGTATTTATGTATATTTTAGTATTACTTTACTTATATTTTTACCATTTTTAGTTGTATTTCATATTGAATATGTCCAATATTCTTCAATTATGAAGAACATACTAAGTACGTGAATTTTGGTGAGCTAGAAAAATTCTGGATCAAAATACGAGAAAAATTTGGTTGAAGTCCTATGCTTGACGTGACTTTAGCGGTGATTATTTTTAAGTAAAGGATGGAAGGTGTTGAAATTGGGTGAAAAGATTCCAAGTTGCTAGTGCTAGGCTAGTCGTGTTTTGCGAAATTTTTCCTAATTTGAAGGATATCTAACATTTTTTTAGAGGAGAACATGTCATGTTGGAGGCAGAGAATGCAGATCACATTTGGAGGAAGTTTCTAACTAGTTTTTCTTCTTTTCTCTTCTTTTAATCTCATAGTTTATTAGTTCTAGAGTAGTGGGTGCTACATGAACATTGTAGTTCGAAGTTTGAATTGTTCTTATTATTTTATCATATTGATTTATTTATGCATTTTTGTTCTTAATTATTTAATTGTCTGATCACGTATTGAATAATATCTACGAATCTAGGATTGAACTCGGGAGAGGGAATTTTAGATGGCATATAGGATTGAGTAGTGCAAGATCGTGAACCTGAATTACGGCGAACGAATTTGCGGCTAGGATATGGATATATTTAATCGCCTTGCTAGGTTACTATACGAAAATTATTAATGCGTTCTTGTTAACCCTAATTCCATAGGAATAGGCGTTAGGTTGGCTTGAATAGGCGAGCAGTTCTTCAGGAGAATGCTACGAGTAATATTAACCCTGTCAATCAATAAACCAAATAAATTAATTAGACAATTTAAGTAGAAAACTCAACGGGATTGCTAGCTAACCCATAGCTCTAGAATATTTTCTCCCATTGAATTCGTCTCTAAGCTTGCTGACTTATTTTTTATCATTGCTTAGTTTGCTACTCTAGATTAGTTTTAGTTAAATATTCATACTTTAGAAAATCACTTGAAGAGATTAATTATTTTAGATTAATTTAATTAATAGTTAATCATAAGATTTCGTGGAAACAATACTCAACTTACTTTTTATTATTTATCGACCATGTATACATGCGTTTGCGTTTTAAAGCAACAACAATGATTGCATTTGGCATGGGATTTTCTTCTTTATTCATAAGAAACATTTATCATGAGAGAACATATTCTAGATCTTTTTTCGGTGTATGTGTCACGACCAAAATGACCTCAACCGTTATTGGCATCCAACATGCCCAGTGTTGAGTGTACATAACAGGCAAATCCTTAATTCTCAACTCAAATCGATAACGAGTCTAAGTAAAAGACATGGATATAATGAATAAACACTGAACATATGACTACAACATGGAGGCAATTATACATAATAGGATCGGGCAGCGTAGAGCTTCAAAGATTAGCTTATACAAAAATAATGTTGTTTACCCGTAAAATGGTACAATTGAATTTATAACGTGATTTATAGACATGCGAATCGATTTGACCCTAAACGATAAAGAAGTAAAACTGAAATTAAGATTTAGTGATTAAAATTAAAGAAAATAACAAGTCTAATTCCGAACTCAACCATTTCGAGAGCAAAACGTGCAAATAGAGATAAAGCAATGATGAAGCTATTGAATTAAGAACTAAATAGTGAAGTATGAGAGCAAAACAGTATAGCTTTTGTACAAAGTGCTTCATGTCCCTATAATGGTTGTTAAACCCACTATTTATAATTCTACCTAGGGAAGCAAGATACTAGGATCAAGCTCCTCTTTAATTGATAATAAAAGGGCCATTGATGAGTGTGTAACGGTAGGCCTTGAATCCCAATATTCTCTGTAACAGCTGCTCATTTAATGTTTGAAAATATTCCCTCATTAAATGTTGTCCGATGGCAAATCTTTGAACTTCTATCGCCGACTATGTTCTCTTCGGAATCCTTTCGGTACCGGCCACACACGCCGCATTCGGTACTAATTGTTTCCAACTTGTCTTTTGTCCATCTTCGGCTCCACGTGTCATCTTACCATTCAGACACTTGTTATCAACCAATTTTACCCCATATAGATAGTCCTCCTACTTTTCAGTGACGTAGCTTAGTGTTGCCGGGAAGTAGGTAAAGATCCCTTACTTGGCGGGAAAGTGCCTGAACGGTCTCCGACATTTGAAAGGACGCACGTCTTCTCGCATTTAATAACTCGAACACGTATTTTCCAACAATACAACAAATATTTTCACCAGTTTTCAAGGTAATTATGACCACGATTTTTATCGTCTATCACTTCTCTGCTACTCATCATTTTTACTTTCTTACGCCCACAATTTTCATAAATCCTTTTTCTTCTCTGCATCTACTTAGAAAACTTTAAAAGCCTCCAACTTTCTCAACTAGAACTCTTCCTTCTACAAATCTTCTGCCACCATGTCTGCATACACTACTTCCTTTGGTAATACCAATCTTTTTTTTGGTGGAGGCCCGAGGAAAAACAAAGACAAGGAGGTTGACATTGAGTCTGAACCTCCAACTGCTAGCACCATAATTCCCCTTCAACTCAGCACTGCAAACGACCTTCAAGTAAAAGCTCTTTCTACATCTTCCCAAGGCCATCGATATTGGTCAGTTTACAGGTTTCCTTCCTCTATCCGTCCTTCTAGTATCCCAACTGTGAAGGAGGAATGCAACTGCCCCAATCTTGAAATCCTCGTCCCGGATATGATAGAGCGGGTTAATTTCTCCAAGGAGGGGTTTATGTATGTCTATACGTATCCCTTTACCTTGGGTCCATTCTCCCTGGGGTCGAGTGGAGAGCTCGACCTAATAATTTTGGAGTTTTGCCACCGTTATCAGGCCCGCTTAGCACAAGTAGCCCCATCTGTTTGGCGGACGGTGGCTTGTCTTCGTCAACCGTGCACTGAGATCGGGGAAACCCGAACCCTTGCACACATAATGAACCTTTACTCTCCCAAGATTTTTCATGAGGGAGTAATAAACTTTAACAAGCATGGTCACTATGCTCTCCTCACTAGCGTAAACGACGACAATGATCATGGATGGATGGAGTGCTTCATCGTCATTTTTACCACGGACATCATCCGGCCACAACTCCTGCCTTTCTTGAGTCGTAGAACCTTCTTTGTACGTTTTCGGTTTTCCGCTTTCTTTCTCCATGAAAATGTCATTTCCCGCCTTTGCTGATTTTTTGTTTCCTCTGTTCATCTACCCGATGGGAGCCGCCATGAATTCAAGGTCTGGACCAATGGATTCAAAAAATTCTGGACATTACGACTCTAGAATCCCGACGGTGGAAAGAGATGGCCCCCATATACTTGGTGGAAGGCCAAGCACCATGGTAAGACACACCCTTCTTTTGCTTTAGTCTTGTTCGAACACAAGAAGTCTCATGGATAAGTTTCTAACTCTGTTTTTTCTTGACACAAGACTTCCGAGGGGCTCTATCGTCTGCTCCAAAGTCGATGCTTTAGAGGATCCATAGGAGGCCAGAAGGGTGCTGCAAAATGCCCTCGCTCGAAGTAGAGCTCGTGGATCTGCTCGAGTCTCCGATGAAGTTACTTCTATTTGGAGTCCCCAGTCCGGGAACAAGAAACCGAAAAGGAGACGCTCCTCCTCGGCTGGGACTCAAGAGAAGAAAGCAAAGAAAACACCAGCCGACCACTGTGGTCCTCGTTGACGAAGGAGAAGATAGTGATGAAGAGGCTTCCCTTCAAAGGAGATCTTCATCAGCTCAACCGGATGCTCAGCCGGGGGAGCTTTAAAACCCAACACTGGAGGAAATCAAGTGCTTTAGGGTGAAATGGACTTGGTAGAGAATGTCGATTCTCTCTTCCCCACCCCCATTGTTGTCTCCGGTCCTAGGCTTCTTCTCCTCCCCAACTATTGAGCAAATAACAACCAGCACTACTCCTGCCACATCTGCTTCTTATCCTTCTAGACCAACAACTTCCCGCTCATCGACGCTAGCTGCTCCCTTGCCACCAACACCAACTGCATCTCCTCCATCGTTATCTGCTGATCGAGAGAGGGGTACTTCTCCTCCTTGGTCTCCCGATCACGGGAACTTGGGGCACGATTATTCAACGCCTTCCCAGATCCTCGAGGGAGGAGAAATGCCACTTTTTCGATTTTAAAAGAGCCATCTTTTATCCAAGCCGGTGAAGCTTGCAAATTATATGAAGTCGCTGGCTTTGGAGAAAGAACGGAAGAAAATTGGCTCCCTTTCTGGAGAGTGCCTAATAAACAATAGCATGCATAGTGCAACATAGGTATCCTACCCGTTTCCTTCTACCTCCTTTGTTGATATGTATATAATGCAATGGTAGCCTTAATTATAATCTCTTTTTTCTAGGCCAAACCCCTGATTTCTGAGGGCCTGCAAAGGTTGATCCTTGATAAACAAGGGTTTGCTTCCAAACGAAATCAACTTTTGGCTGAGAAGAACTAGCTTGTTGCGCGCTTCCTGGTGCTGGAAGCAAAAGTTGCTGAGATGGACGAGTTTGAGGCTCGGTTGTAGTAGAGAGAACAAGATAGAATGGCCCACAGCCAAGAAGCTGAACAATTACATGAAAAGCTTCAAGAAGCTAAGGCTAAGTGGGCCGAACTTCACGATGGTGCCATTGCTGTTGCCGAGCGCGAGTCTACCTTCGAGGAGCAAATTGATAATTTGAAGGCTAGATTATACTCAAAAAATGAGGAGGCCAATGATGCCGAGGAGAAGAGGGCCCGAATGGAAGAGAGGCTTAAGAGGGCCATGGACAAAAATCGGCTTCACTCAACTACAAATGTTGAGCTCGACGCCCGCCTTTGTTCCATGAAGTCCGAAAGAGAAGAACTCCAGATCAAAATCGATAAACTTCTGGCCAAACTCCAAGATCAAGAGGATTCCGTCTTCTTTGGGAATACCTATGCCATATACCATATGAAGAGGAAGATCTTGGAGGAGGCCAAAGTGGGCATCGTCAAAATAGACGATTGTATTGCCTAGGCTCGGGAACTGGAGTTATTTGATCGTGAAAATCTTTCTGCTTGGCCCGTCGCAACTTACTCATCGAGTACTAGGTATGAGTACTTGGGAACCGAATGGGATATTGAAGAAGATGAAGCTCCTGATCCGGTAGTGAATTCTGCCTTCCTCTACCGGGGGAAACATAGATCCTTCTCTCCATTCGGGTTCTAGTGGCAATGACGTATAATTTTTTTTTTTTGTACTTTGTAATTCTGTCAAAACTTTTGTCAAGTTCTACACCTGATAATAAAAGATTATTTTGATTAAGTGTTGTGCAAAAGTATCCCTTTTTTTTAGTTGATTAAAACTTCCAGAACATTTTTTCATCTGATAACTCTTGATTCTGGGCATAAACTCTTCCGGAATTTACCCGTTACTATGAGGGTTTCATAAGAGAGAGCACTTAGGTTTACGGTGGTGCTCTTGAAGATGACATCTCTTCATCCGGCACAAGCATTTGAAGTTTTTATTAACTTTCAAACGATAAAATTAACTCGTCATTTGGACAAGAAATAAGATGAAAATAAAATGACTTTGTTTTATTCCCTATATTTTTAAAAGTACATAGGAATTCGTTTGCTTAAGTAAATAAAGTTGCCAATACATGTGGCTAATTTGTACAACTTATTTCTATGGGGCTGATCATGCAGTCCCCGGTCCTGATGAAACTATTTATGGGATATATGATCAACTATTGTCCAATCTAAACTATTTATAAATTTATTGCTCAAGTAATTGTGAAGAAGATGATTGTAATTTTTACGACTAAAAATTACTACGAAATTACTAAGCAAGCTAACAATTCAAAAGTGCGAAAATAACCAAGCAAACACTTAGAGGAATTTAATGAGATGGGAATATTCAGGGGTTATGGGATTAATGTCTCTCCCATTGCGTTCTTTCCTACGAAATAGATTATGCTCGCGAAGTCCTTTCCACGCTTCGCTCGCCTATTGAAGCCAACCTAATACGATATGTCTATAGAATTGGAATTAACAAGAACATATATAGATTTCCTACGAAAATAACCAAGTAAGGAAACTAGAATATGTCTATCCTAATCATGAATCTATTTTCCGATGCTCGGATTCAAGAACTTATTCTACTCAATCTTACATGCAACTTATAGTTACCCATGTTCGAGTTCAACTATAAATTTGTAGATAATATTTTATTATTAGCTACGCAATAGAATAATTAAGTGCAAGAGTGAATAAACAAATTAATATGATAATTCAAGCAAAACAATCAACCCTCAAACTACAATAGTCAATAACGACCCATAACCCCAGAATAATGAGGTTCTTAGCCAGTCATGTTCATGATAATAATAAAAATATTATTTTTAAACATAAAAATTATGAATACTAGTTGAATGATGGAAGAATCGATGAATTCCCTGCTCCGTTTGTGTTTCTATGACCTTGCCACCTTCTAAATTGACCGACCCCACAATAATCATGTTTAGGGGGTATTTATAGGTTAGGATCGGAGTCCTCAGGCCCGAATCCAAGTGGAAAACATATAGTGCCCGAACTGCGAAAGGACCAGGCCTCGGATCTCGCGAGGCCTGGCTTGGAACTCGTCCTGGAGCTTGCAAAGCTTGCTCTGTCGTGTGGTGGATCTCTCCTGGGACTAGGAGTCGCCTGGCCTGGCGCCTCGTTTGAAGACTTGCCCAATTTTTGCCTTTTAATGTTCTTTTTTGTATCTTTTACATCCTTTTGTACAACCTTCACGCATTTCCATCCTTTAACGATCCTACACATAAAAAAAACACAATTAAGTTCAAACGTCGCACAATAATTATTAACATAATAAAATATTAATGTAAGCAATGCACTGAAAATATACCTTGATATCCAAACATCACTACTCCACACTTAAATGTTGCTCGTCCTCGAGTCAACCATCAAATTACCCTATTCTTGAGAACTTTATATTTACACAATTGAAGCACACTACACCAATGACCACGCTTGATAGCAACAATTAAGCGAGAGCATATGCAATCACATACACTTCCCCTTTACTTACGCCATTCCTCAGAAGAAATCTTCGCGACAAGACAACATGCTCATAATAATACTAACCTCAAAAACCGACTCAATATCACAATGCACTCATGGCATGAACACTTAACATCATAGAGAAGTCTAATAACGTTACCTATCCCTCGTGAAATCATGTGACCTCACACAGGAAGAACAAGAGAATAAATTGAATCCACACATTCAAATCAAAAGCTCAAATATATTTTTAGGGATTCACATATATTAAAGAAAATCTCTCACCCTCACAATGAAGTCACACACATGCAATTGGTACCATAGGCTTGCCCTTAATGTAAATCTCTACTAATGTAGGCTCGCTCGATCTAAAATCAGTTAGGACTTTTTCATGGTTTTAATGTGGGCTAAGGGGTAGGTAGGATATATTTATGAATAGTGGTTCACCCTCCTAAGCACTTTTAACACATCACAAAATTAACTTTAAGCGCGAATTCTTCAATCAACTTCAATTTCAAAAATAAAATCACACCCAACAATATTCCCTCTTTCTTTAATCACTACTTTAATTCGTACTCCACTAGCAAGAACAAGACATCAATTTATTTATGTACATATTTTTCCTTCTCTCTCTTTTTTTTTTTTTTTTTTTCATTTTCATTCTTTTTTTCCTTCTTCTCAACTATACTTTTTTTCTCTTTTGCAATGTTCACTAGTGGTGTATTCTTTCACAAAACAAGTGCACCTTTCTTTTTTTTTCATTGGTTCTACTCAAAATTCACCCAAGTCCCCTCCTCACTTCTTCTAGTGTTTATTTTACCATAAAGTGCTTTAATAGGTACAAGGATCAAACAATATCAATTAAGAACAAAAGGGAATAGGCTTGTAATTTGGGTGCCAACTAAAAGTGTATAGGCTCAAAAAGGTTAACTAGGGTTAGATTTTATTTGTGATAACAACAAGCTCAAAAAGATCAGAGAAGGCCTAAATCAATTTTCAAACCGAGCATCACCTAAAATTTCGCTTCAACTCACATGCCAGACAAGTTCTAGATACAATTACAATACATGGACTACACAAAAATCTCACCACACATGGCATATGACTCACTAAGCAAGAAGCATTTGGTTATATCCCTCGTGAAACCATGTGACCTTACACAACAAGAACAAGAGAATAAATTGAATCCACACATTCGAATCAAAAGCTCAAAAATATTTTGAGGATTCACATATATTAAAGAAAATCTCTCACCCTCACAATGAAGTCACATGTATGCAATTGGTACCATAGGCTTTCCCTTAATATAAATCTCTACTAATATGGGCTCGCTCAATCTAAAATCAGTTAGGACTTTTTCATGGTCGTAATGTGGGATAAGGGGCAGGTAGGATATATTTACGAAATGTGGTTCACCCTCCTAAGCACTTTTAATACATCACAAAATTATCTTTAAGCACGAACTCTTCAATGCACTTCAATTTCACAAATATAATCACCCCCAATAATATTTTCTCTTTCTTTAATCACTACTTTAATTCGTACTCCACTAGCAAGAACAAGACATCAATTTATTTATGTACATATTTTTCCTTCTCTCTCTCTCTCTTTTTTTTTTCTTTTTCATTCTTTTTTTCTTTCTTCTCAACTATACTTTTTCTTTTTCTTTTGCAATGTTCGCTAGTGGTGTACTCTTTCACAAAACAAGTGCACCTTTCTTTCTTTCTTGGTTCCACTCCAAATTCACCCAAGTCCCCTCCTCACTTCTTCTAGTACTTATTTTACCATAAAGTACTTTAAGAGGTACAAGAATCAAACAATATCAATTAAGAACAAAAGGGAATACGCTTGTAATTTGGGTCCCAACTAAAAGTATATAGGCTCAAAAGGGTTAACTAGGGTTAGATTTTATTTGTGATAACAACAAGCTCAAAAAGATCAGAGAAGGCCTAAATTAATTTTCAAACCGAGCATCACCTAAAATTTCGCTTCAACTCCCATGCCGAGCAAGTTCTAGACACAATTATAATACATGGACTACACAAAAACCTCACCACACACGGTACATGACTCACTAAGCAAGATATTAAGCATTTAGAGCAAAGTGAACATAAGTCAAGTAAATGAGACATAGGCGTCACAAGATATGCTATCCAATCTATAAAGGCATCATAGACAATTACAAAATATAGGAAAAATACTACACTTGCCAAAACCTAAATATGTTACTATCAAACAAGTCAAAGGCGCTTAGAAATCTCATCTTTCTTCCTCTTTTTATTTCCTACATTCTAGCTACTCTAAAAATAAAAAAACTACCACCCGGTTCAACTACATCCCATAAAAAAGAACCAAGGTACAAAGAAAAACCACTGGGAAATTACTACTACCTAAAAAAATAAAAGACATTTTTTTTGATTTTTCTATTTTTTCTATTTTTTTTTGTGTTTTTGAGTTAGACTTTAATCCCTCCAGAAAGCTGCATAGGAGATCAATCATCGAGAAAAGTCCAAGTTTTTCTACTTTTTTTTTTAAAATTTTTTGTACTTTTTTTTATCAAATCTAACTACTACTATATCAATAAAATAAAAATTACCATTAAAATACTACATTACTATTCTTCTTTTTTTCATTAAGCTAAGCTAAAAATAAAAAGCAAGAAGCTAATCTAAAAATTACTAAACTACAATAAAAATAAGAGCTAACAATTAACCTACTATATACATACTCTAGAGAATTCCCTATCTACACTTAAATCATGCAGCGTCCTCAATGCATATAAAACAATAAAAATCAAGTGAGGTGGTAAGAAAAACTCCCTGGTCCCTCCTCATCATCGCCCTCATCATAGAAGGCCTTATCAGCCGCTGTCCAATCTTCATCATCTTCTCCTGGTTCAGCATCCTCCTCAGCTTCTTCCTCAGACTGCTCTGGCTCCGCCTCTGAAGACTCAGGCGTGTTGACATCTTCGCCCTTGGGTAATCTCTGGCCCTCACCAAGCCCCACCAGATGCTGGGCATGAGCATTGAGCGTGAAGCGCTCATTTATGTTAGGCCTCTCCTCCTGAGTAGCTGGCCTCCCTCCGATCAGTAGCTGCAAGTCCAGCATCCCATAGAAATGGGCCATGAAGTTATCATCACGAGCATTACGCACGACAGCAGTGAACGCAGTCATATCATTCTCCTACTTAGGCCAGATGCTGGTGATGTCAATCACTCGGGGGAGCGGGGGGTTGCTGGGAGGACTATATCAAACTCTTTCTCTTCCTTTACCTCCTCTTTTCTTAGATACCGAGTCAACATATTGCCGAAGAATAACTTATCAATCCTCGTGCTCTTTCGAACCTGCACCATCTGGAGTATCAAGTGATCCACATTCACCTTTTGGCCGATCATTAGGAAGTAAATCAAGCACATCCTCTCACGTCCGATTAAAGTGTCATGATTACATGGTAGCAATTGATTATTTCAACCGAACTTGAGCCTCCAACGTCATCTTCTTCTTTGGAAATTTCCTACGGCGGCCAGTCTTTTTGTCACGGACCCAGGCGGCCATAGAATTGACACCACATAAAGTGTGTCTGCGCTCTCGATATGTAGGGCGGGCAATGAAGTTACCCAGGGGCTCATGCAAAAAATCTTGAGTTCCCAAGTAGTTTGATAAAGCGGTTGCAGAAAAATCAATCAATCAACCACGAATAGGCACATACTGCTCCGAATCATTTGGATTGTATCCGGCTTAAAAGTCACGGAAGAGGTTCCCATTAATATCCTCGGGGTTCCCGAACACATAGCTCCACCCAAGCTCATCAATAGACTTCCATATTCTGGATACTTAACTCGTAAACGACGCTCTTCAATAGCTATATCGGGGTGCATGCTTCGGCCGACAAATCTTGTACCATGCGTTGGTAGATGGGGGTATCATTTAATTCCATATTCACGCTACCCTTGAGGCCTGTGATGTGAAGCTTCCATGAATACAACTACCCGTAATTCCTTGGCTTGACTAGATATGGCCTCTCCCCCTTTTTGCTCTTTCGATGGCGGTGCAAAGGATGTCTTGCCTTTAGCTGGGCCAGTAGCTTTGCCCTTTCTTTAGCAGTTGGAGGTGCATTTAGTTTCGGGCATACCATTTTTGTACCCGCACAAGTGGACGTTAGTCAAATTTAGAGGGCATTGAATCAATTCAAAATATGGTCATACGACCCAACACTTAAAAGGTTAGCACATTGTTGTCAAGTAAATTGAGACTACTCAGACTTCACCTCTTGAAATTAAGCAATTATTGTAGCTCTAAGGAAACTAGTTCATGCGAGAAAACAATGTAAGTGCCATACTTGAACCCTTCAACCCGGCTCCGGTAAGCCACTTATGCTCGGGATGTTTACAACCTACTAGTATCAATCCTGGAGACTTGGGCTCCAATTGGGACACAACGTCCCTTTGAGCCATTTTATCGTACACATGGTACGCAATGGTGTGGTTGAAGCTTTTGTGTGGGTGAGGGATTGCCTCACCCTCCCAAATCAGCTTGGGATTCAAGTGTAAACTCTCGTATGAGCAACAAGAATGACATTCCTATTGGGTTCATGGGTTGGCACTAGCATGCACGATTTCATACAAGAAATTCATCAATTTTTAAAGTTACTATTTTACCTCAATCAACCCAAAATAAAAGGAAGGATAAGGAAGAATTCATACCTTAGGTGTTGTAGAGGGAGGAGGAATCGTCAATTAATGGTGATTTTGAGAGGATGTATGTGTGAGAAGGGAGTTGGGGAAGTTGGTTGAGGGAAGGAGAGAAGGGAGAGGGACGACAGTGTGTGTTTTTGCCGTGTGTGTTGTGTTTTTTTTTGTGTTGTTTTAATTCGTGTGTTTTAAACAGATGGGGAGGGTTTAGAAGAAGAACAGAAGACAAATATTACCTGGCCTCGTGAGCTGGGTGTTGCTCCCAAATGCATATGCAAGTAAACGTGATCGACAAGTAATGTAGGATTGTAAGTCCAGATATCGTACCCACAGGGACTTATGATTAACTACCAACTAAATTAAGCCCAAACAATTTATTGAAGCGATTTTCTAAAATGTGAATATTTAACTAAATTAATCTAGAGTAACAAATTAAGAGATTAAAGGAAATAAGTTGGCAAAATTAGATACGAATTTAATGAGAGACGATATTCTAGAGTTATGGGTTAGCTTCCGTTAAGTCTTCTACTTAAACTGTCTAATTAATTCATCTAGTTTATTGATTGACATGGTTGATGTTACTCGTATTATTCTTCCCAAGTACTACTCGCCTATTCAAGCTAACCTAACGCCTATATTCATATGGAATTAGGATTAACAAGAATGCATTAATAATTTCCGTATAGTAAAAAAACAAGGCGATTAGGTACATTCCTATTCTAACCGCAAATCCGTTCCCGATGCTCAGGTTCAATTTCTTACTCTACTCAATCTTATATGCAATTTAGAATTCCCTCTCCCGAGTTCAATCCTAGATTCATAGATAGTAGTCAAATGGTGATCAAGCAATCAAATAATTAAGCGCAAGATTGAATAAATAAACCAATAAGGTAAAATAATTAAGAACATTTCAAGCTTCAAACTATTCATGTAGCACCCCACAACTCTATAACTAATAAACTATGAAATTAAAAGAAGAGAAAAGAAGAAAAACTAGTTAGAAGCCTCCTCCAAAGCGTGGTTTGTGTTCTCCCCTCCAAAGAAGCGTGTTCTCCTCTCAAATATATGTTAGATCCCCTCCATATTAGGTTTAGGACCCATTTTATACGAGTTGAGATCGTGGAGGGCTGAAATAATATTGTCTCGGGCGAAATAGGAAAGATCCCGCACGCAGGGTCCAAGCCAGCACCTCGCATTGGCCCTGGCGCTTAAACCAATACGTTATTTCATCTTCAATTCCAATTGCTTCATTTGATTGTAATTCCCTTTTCTTTTATCTTACGGGGTTGGGGGGGGGGGG
>MCJB01051701.1:9705-41674 GCA_002018475.1 Nicotiana obtusifolia
AAGAATATGGAATTTTCCTAAATAGGTTCCGCAGCCTCTCGAAGATAAGTACAGACGTCTCCGTACCGATCCGCAAGAATCTACTAAACCCGCTCATGACTCGTGAGACCTATGTAACCTAGGCTCTGATACCAAGTTGTCACGACCCAAAATCCTAACCATGATCGTGATGGCGCCTCTCATGAAGACAAGGCCAGCCAATTCAACTAAACTTCATTCAAACAGTTAAACAATACAAAAATAATATAAGTACGGTTTAATAACAGCAATTTGCGATAAAATACAGTGAACCATCCCGACTACAGCCCGAACCGGGGTGTCACAAAGTCATGAGAAACTAATGAAAATCCTAATAATAAGATTACTAATACAATATCTTGGCACAATTGTTCGAAGATATTGGAAATAATAAGATAAAAGAGATACGGGGCTGCGGACGCCAACAGCTACCCGTAGTCTCTGAATCGCCGCTTTGACAGTAGTAATCAATGTCTCGGAGCGGAACCGATAACGCCTGAATCTGCACACATGGTGCAGGGAGTAATGTGAGTACTTCCAACTCAGTAGTAATAATTATAAACAAAAACTGAGAGTAAGGAAACACATAAGGCATACAACAATCCATAATGAAACAGTAAAACATGTAAATAATCAAGTCAATAACATGAAGTAAAAGAAAATATCATGACTGGCCAAGTCATATCTCGTGACGGCGTGTCACCCGTTCCCATGGGTACCCGACTCTTACTGTGAGGGGTGCAGTAGCGTAATATCTCGTGATGGCGTGTCACCCGATCCATTCACATCACATCTCGTGGCGGCGTGCCACCCGATCCCATTAAAATCATTTAAAAATATCATTTGAATTTCAAAACTGAATTTAAGAAATGAATCAAATCAGTTAGAAGACAGTGATAAATTACCCCTGAAGGGTTCACATAACCGGCACGAAGACCAAATAATACCCCTGAAGGGTTTACATAACCGGCAAGAAGCCCGAATATGGCAATCAGCCCAAATCGTGATGATAACACGTAAGTTTCAATCAAATATATAGTAAAATCATCAATCGGGACGGACCAAGTCACAATCCCCGTTAGTAAACGACCCCATGCTCATCATCGAGCGCGTGCCTCACCTCCTTTAGCACTATGATGTGCCATCCGGGGCTTCAAACCCTCAGAACATCATTTAAGATCATTACTCACCTCAAACCGGCTAAATCCTTAGCCCACGACGCCTTTGCCCTTCAAATTGGCCTTCACGTGCGTCGAATCTATCAAAATTCAGAACAAATACGTCAAAATATATTGAGGGAACAAAGCCCAAGCGAAAACATTCAAAAATACCAAGAAATCCCGAAATTAGCAAAACCCGAGCCCCGGGCCCACTTTTTGAACTTCAAAAATTTTCACATGAACGGGTTCCTTATCTCCCCACGAGTTCACCCATACAAAAATTATCAAATTCCGACATCGGATTGGCTTTCAAATCTTAAATTTTCGTTCTTGGAAGATTTGGAAAAAATCTCATTTTTCTTCCATAGATTCATGGATTTATGATGTAAATGAGTATGGAATCATGATCTATGAAGGATTTATGATAAAGAACACTTACCTTCTTCAAATTTGTGGAAATCCCTCTAAAAATCGCTTCAATCTGAGCTCCAAATCTCCAAATATGTTAAAATGGCCGAAACCCCCATTTTAAGAATCTGTCCAAGCAAGTCGAAATTGACATTTGAGACTTATAAATCGCATTTGACACCTGCGATTTGCCTCAGCACCAGAAAAATAGTAATTATTTTGCTGATACGGAAATAAGCATAACTTTCTTATACAATATCCGAATGATAAATGGTTTATATTTATGGAAACTAGATTCGAAGCACTACAACTTTCATTTTTTGACATCTCCAAATTCCTTACCGATTACGAGATATAAGCTTCCAAAGCCGGTCCTGTGCAGCAGAAATTTCTGTCATGCACACTGCCTGGAAAACAACAGCAGTACCAGTCAACTTTAATCTATCGTAACTTTCTGTATATATGTCCAAATGATGGATGGTCTATCATTCTGAAAACTAGATTCAAATTGCTACAACTTTCATGTTTTTCAATTTTTCTGATTCCTTATATATTGTAAGATATGAGCTTCCAAACTGGACTACACGCACTAGTTTTTCTGCAATTTTTTTTTTCATATTTTCCCATGATGAAATAGTCCGTTTAACCACCCAAAACTCACCCGAGCCATTCGGGACCTTGTCCGGATATACCAACAAGTCCTAAAACATATTACGGACTTAGTCGAGGCCTTAAATCACATCCAACAATGCTAAAAACAGGAATCATACCCCAATTCAAGCCTAATGAAACTAATAAATTCTAACTTTTACATTCGATGCCGAAACCTATCAAATCGAGTCCGATTGACCTCAAATTTTGCACACAAGTCATAAATGACATAACGGACCTATGAACTTTTTCAAAACTGGATTCCGACCCCGATATTAAAAAGTCAACCCCTCAGTCAAACTTTCCAAAAATCTTCTATTTTCCAACATTTGCCAAAATGCGTTGAATTGTCCTACAGACTTCCAATTTTAAATCCGGGCATACGTCTAAGTCCGAAATCACCATACGAAGATATAGCAACTCTCGGAATTCCATTCCGACCCTCGGATCAAAATCTCGCCTAACAACCGGAAATCGCCAAAATACTAACTCCACCAATTCAAGCCTAATTCTACACGGGACCTCCAAAACCAATTCCGATCACACTCCTAAGTCATAAATCATCTCCCAAAACTAATCGAATCGTCGGAATTCACATCCGATCCCTCTAACTCATAAGTCAACATTCGGTTGACTTTTTATAACTTAAACCTTCTTGAAAGAGACTAAGTGTCTCATTTCTTACCAAATCTACTCCGAACGCAAACCATTCAACGTGATTACATAAAATACGGATAGCGAAGCATAATAAAGCATAAATGGGGAGAACGGAGCGGTAACTCACGAGACGACTAGCTGGGTCGTCACAATAAGCGACCAACTTTGGTCGCTTAGTTGGTCGCTAGCTTATAATCCAGAAACAAAAATGGGCATTACTCCCATTTACCTTATTTCACAAAATACCTTCATCTCTCTCTCCCACTAACCCTAATCCCATCCCCCACCCTGCGCCACCAGCCCCTACCCCTCGCCACCAGTTATAAATTGAACTTTTAGGATATTGGAATATGAATTAACTAAATTAATTTCCTCTTGTTATATTTGTATAGATGGAACATCGTACTTGGATGTACAATAGGAATTATCCTAATCGACGGGGATTGAGGGAGGATTTTGTAGAAGGGGTGGATGACTTTATTAGACATGCAATGTCACTTCCACCATACCTAATTGAAGGAGTAATTAGGTGCCCTTGTGTTAAGTGCGACTGTATGAAGTTTGAAAAACCGGATGAAGTTAAGGTTCATCTTTATAGAAAGGGGTTTATACAAAATTACTTTGTGTGGACTAATCATGGAGAGATCGATGGTAGAGATGGGATATTTCATAATCTAGTTGTGGGTAAAAGTAGTAGGTCGGTGGATAATACAAATAGGGATTCCAGAATTCGTCATATGGTTTCGGATGCTTTTGGTATGCACTTTGGGGGTGATTCTAATGAAAATATTGAACAAACTCCTAATGATGAGGCAAAACGTTTTTTTGAACAATTAGAGGAAGTTAGTCGTCCACTACGCAACGGAAGTTCGCACTCTAAGTTGTCTGTTGCAGTTAGATTACTAAGTATGAAATCTGACTGGAATATTTCTCAAGGAGCCATGGACTCTTTCATCGACCTTATGCGTGAGCTAGTTGACCGTGATGTCGACTTACCTGTTGATTTCTATAAGGCAAAGAGATTGGTTTTTAAGTTAGGACTTTTGTCAATGAGAATTTATTGTTGTGAAGATGGTTGCATGTTATACTATAAAGATGATGCAGGTCTGGACAGTTGTAAATTCTGCGGAAAACCTCGTTTCAAGAGGCTTTCCAGCGGGAAGATGGTCGCTATCAAGTCGATGCATTATTTACCTCTTATACCTAGGTTAAAGAGGTTATATGCGTCGATGAGCTCTGCTCCTCATATGAGATGGCACTTTGAAAATAGAAGACCACCCGGTGTTATGTGTCATCCTTCTGATAGAGAAGCTTGGAAGCACTTTGATAGGACGTATCCGGATTATGCTAGTGAACCGAGGAATGTTCGGTTAGGTTTGTGTGTTGATGGCTTCACCCCATTTTCTGTTTCTGCAACACCTTATTCATGTTGGCTTGTCTTTGTTACACCATATAATCTACCACCGGAGTTGTGCATGACTAGTCCATACATATTCTTGAACTGTATTATCCCTGGTCCATGTAATCCAAAAAGCTTAATTGATGTATA
This sequence comes from Nicotiana obtusifolia, assembly GCA_002018475.1. Lineage (NCBI taxonomy): Eukaryota > Viridiplantae > Streptophyta > Magnoliopsida > Solanales > Solanaceae > Nicotiana > Nicotiana obtusifolia. Next base: position 14,149 of record MCJB01051701.1, read on the forward strand.
TTTGCAACCACTGATTGATGAGCTAAAATAATTGTGGTATGATGGTGTTGAAACATATGACATATCAACCAAACAGAATTCAATTTGCGTACCAATTTAATGTGGACAATTAATGATTTTCCTGCGTATGGAATGTTATCTGAGTGGATGACTGCTGGGAAGCTAGCTTGTCCATACTGCATGGAAAATAGTAAAGCGTTAACTTTGCAATATGGACGAAAGCAATCATGGTTTGATTGTCATCGTCAGTCTTGACTCTTGATCAAGTTTAGAAGGATGAAAAATGCATTCAGAAAGAATAAAATTGAATGTGATTTTCCACCTCCGATACTTTCAGGAGAGGAAATTTGGGAGAGGGTCTAGAGCTTTAGTAAAGTTACTGAAGCTCCACCTTATAGATTCCCAGGATATGGTGTTACTCACAATTGGGTGAAAAGGAGTATATTTTGGGATCTGCCTTATTGGAAGGATAATCTTCCCCGTCACAACCTTGATGTCATGCACATTGAGAAGAGCTATTTTGATAATCTGTTCAACACAGTGATGGATGTTAAAGGTAAGACTAAGGATAATGCAAAGGCTAGAATGGACTTGCAAGAATATTGCAGGCGGCCTGAACTACACTTGCAAACAGCGCAGAATGGTAAGGTGTTCAAACCCAAAGCAAGTTACACATTCACTTTGGATGAACAACGGCAAATTTGTGATTGGGTAACGAAACTAAAGATGCCTGAGGGTTATGCTTCGAATTTTGGGCGAAAAGTTGATATGGAGGCGAGGAAGTTGAGTCATTTGAAAAGTCATGACTGTCATGTCTTCATGGAGACCTTACTGCCTATTGCATTTAGTGGTTTGCCTGAAAGAATCTGGAAACCCATCACAGAGATCAGTTTGTTCTTCAAATACATGTGTTCTTCCACGTTAAGTGAAGAAAACCTACTGCAGATGGACCAGAACATTCGTGTCACCTCTTCTAAGCTGGAACCGATATTTCCATGTGGATTTTTTGATGTGATGGAAAATCTTCCAATCCACCTTGTACACGAGGCACGACTTGGAGGGCCCGTTCAATGCAGATGGATGTATCCATTTGAGAGGTAATATTATATATTTTACTCCTAATTTTCTGTTTTATTTTAATGTTCTTGGCTAACTTGAAATTATGATAGGACAATCAGCAAATGCAATCGTTAGGCAGAGGAATAGGGTTGAAGGATCTATATGCGAAGCATATCTTGCAAAGGAGACTGCCCATTTTTGCTCTTATTATTTTGAGAGTAATATGGCATGTGCTAGGAATAAGCCCGACAGACACACAGTCGACCTTATGAATGATCCATCATATCCGCCTATGTCCATATTCAATCAATCAGGCCGATGTTCTAAAGATGTTAGAAAGATGAGTTTGAGCGATGTGGAGTTCAAGTCAGCTACACTTCACGTATTGCTAAATTGTCCCGAAGTCGTACCATTTCTCAAGTAAGTATTGATTTAGCAGTTATTAAAATATAACAATTACTGTGATTACATCTCAATGCAACTACTAAAAATGTTTGATGTGTCACAGTCACTTCGTCAGTCAATTTGGCCATGATGCTGTATATACGAGATTTGATACTTGGTTCAAACAATTTGTAAGTTTCTCCTTAAAATATGCTAACACTACGTAAGTAAACAATGTTTGGAAGTTATGCTAACATATGAATTTTTTATTAACAATATGTAGGTAAATGATCCAAATAATGGTGTAAACCAATTTTTGAAAGATATATCTTGGGGACCTGGGGTTAAGGTCAGAACAATGTCTAAGTACGTTGTGAATGGATATAAGTTCCATACCGAGGATTGCTCAAAAAATAAAAATAGCAACAATAGTGGGGCGTGGGTTCAAGGTGCTGATGGCAACCAAGATGGAGATATTGATTACTATGGTGTGATCAAAGAAATAATTGAACTAGAATATTCAGGTTGGCCATACAAGAAATAATACTCTTTAGATGTAAGTGGTTTGACCCACACCCAACAAGAGGTACTAGAGTCCACAATCAGTACAACATCATTGAGGTTAATCATAAGAGGGAGTATGATCGCTATGATCCTTTCATAATTGCACATAATGTTAGGCAAGTGTATTATGCTCCTTATCCATTGCGGCGGAATAAGTCTGATTGGTGGGTTGTTATAAAAACCAAGCCTGTGGGTAGGGTGGAAGTTGAGAATGTGTTAGATGTTGCATATCAAAACGATATCTCCACTGTTGACCAAATAGTGGACGGAAGTTTTAGAAAATGATTTGGAACATCGTGAACACATACTGGAAGAAGTTGATATTTCCGAAGTAAGAATTACAGAAAACGAGGAAGAAGTATCAACTGATGAAGCTCAAACTACCGCGGAAGAAGAATTCTCGGACGAGGAACTATACGACGATGAGCTTTAAACAGTTGGTTTCTTTAACAACTCTCGTTTATAGCTATATATTTTCTTTATATCTTTCAATCTAAATATGTATTATATTATGCAGATAACAGGCAAGGGTAGAGGTAACGATGATTCTAGTAATTCTCGGGGTCGAGAAAAGGGTAGGAAACAAAGGAGGAGGGTAGAAGATTACACTCCAACTTGTCCTGCCGTTCCAGAGTTGCCTATGTCTACGTCTTTTCCTCCACCCCAAGGCTATTCTGAGCTGCCCCAGCATCACCAGCCCTACACCTTCGTGCAGACATCGGGTCTTTCATCACAGGGCCCTAGGATTGTACGTCCGACGTACAGTCCAGCTACCGCACATCCACGTGGATCTCAGCCATCTGCATCGCATGGACCGCATCAGTCCATGTCACATCCACATGGATCACAGTCATCAGCGCCGCAGCCACTAGGGTCACAGCCACTGGGGTTGCTGCCACTCTGGTCGCAGCCACTCGGGTCACAGCAATCAGTGACATGTCCCATTGCGGCCCATACAGCTGCGTCGCAGGGCTCGCAGCCATCTTCATCGGGGACTCCATCTATTACAGGCATTTGCCTGCGAGATTCTAGCTCTGACCCGCCTACACCTTCCACACATGCCTCTGATGCACATCGTTCGGACAGTGATGGTGATGATGACGAGGAGGTGCATCGTGATCAGTATGGCAGGATCATCATAGTCCCTGAGAGTGACGGGTAAGAGTTATTTGTTATTTTAACGTTTATTGTTTTGTTACTAGAAAGCTATATGATGGCCCTTATGCGACTTGGAGTGATTTTCCATTCTCGCTTAAGGAGGCAATTTTCAATGAATTTAAGGTATAAATGTTCTTTTAAGCAGTACAATACTTTATATTTATGATATTTCCATCTAAATACTTAACTTCTGAAATATAGAGCAAGTGTGTATGGGAACACCGCTATAGTGCGGAGGTAGCTGCTAACTTCCATCTTAAGGCTCGCAAGCGGTTGTCGCATTGCTTTTCCAACGCTAGAAGGTCGAACCAGAAGCCCTCCTGGTTGCTTGATCGTCTATGGGATGATCTGCAAAGGCAATGGCTAACCGCAGATTTCTTAAAGAAGAGCGAGCAAGGAAAGAAAGCTCGTGCTTCGCAGAAGGGAGGCTCTCTGCACACTGGAGGTGTGATCAGCCTCGGTTCAATAAAGAGGAAAATGGTACGTAATTGCTTAATTTAATTTTAATTTTCAACGTCTAATCTGTTTATTAACTAAAATTATGAATTTTCAGGAGAAGAAGTTGAGCCGTCCGATGAGGCAAGATGAGTTATTCAAGCAAACTCATATTGTCAAGAAGAAGAAAGATTCGGATGAAGAAAGGTGGGTCGAGGACCGAGCCTCGGCTGTACATAGAAGTTTTTAATTTTCATTAAGTACTTTGATTTAGTTTTATATAACTTTTGAATACTAATTCAATGTAATTTTTCTTATAGAGTCGCTTCACAGCTGAGGTTGAAGAATTTATACGCAGCCAGCCACCATCTTCATCGGGCGACCTAATCCAACGGTCGGACGAGGATGCTGAAAGACTATGGACGCAGGCTGCTGGCGGTCCAAAAGGGGGGAAGGTATACGGGCTTCCCACTAAGAAATTCCACCGCTATAGGTGTGGAATGCAAGGAATAGGCACTTCCTCGCAAGCGGAGCAACTTGATGGGGAGTGACTCTCCTCTATGCGGGAGAATTTGGCAAAGCTCACAGCCGAGCTAGAAGCTGCCAAGGAAAGAGAGAGGTTAGAGATGCTCAGTATGTTGCCATACAAGAGCAGCTCAAATCTCTCTTGGCTTCTGGCGCTTTTCCGATTCCCCGGTCTCGTGAATCATCGCCAGATGGTCGCCCTCCCCCTACTACTTCCTCCTGTCATCCCCGTTATCATCCCTCCGGTCCTACACAACAACACCCTTATCCACAACATCTTGGTGATGACAGTTCATCAGACGATGACACTCGTGATGTAGACATTAGTAAACGTTGAATTGTAATAACATTTAACTAATGTATAAGTTCTATTGAACTCTATAATTTGTTATTCTTTAATGTTGTTGTTGTTTAATGCTGTTGTTGTTTATTGTTGTTGTTGTTGTCGTTGTTGTTATTTGTTGTTGTTGTTTGTTGTTGTTGTTGTTTGTTGTTGTTTGTTGTTGTTGTTCTTGTTCTTGTTGTTTATGGCATAAAATGCCTATTTTAGGATTTTGGTAAGCTGGCAGGTGGTGTAGCTGCCAAAACAGGTTATTTCTGGAAAAAATGAACCAAAAAAAGTGACCAACGTTGGTCTCAAGTTGGTCGCTATTTACTGGAAAAAAAAACTGCAAATTAGCGACCAAAGTTGGTGGCTAATTGGTCGCTAAACTTAAAAAAAAAAAATTAATTTTCTGATTAGCGGCCAAGGTTGGTTGCTATATTACCCAAATTTTTAAAATCTGGGAGTATAGCGACCAACGTTGGTCGCATATTTAAAATTTTTTAAAAAAATTAATTACTTTAGCGACCAAGGTTGGTCGCTATTTCCCAGATTATATTAATTAAAAAAAATATATAGCGACCAACTTTGGTCGCTAATTTGCGACCAAAGTCGGTCTCTACATGTTTTTCCGGAATGTTTGGTCCTTTTTTGATAGAGACCAATGTTGGTCGCAAAACTTTGGTCGCAATTTGTTTATGACCACCTGAATACTGACCAGGCTGGTTCGGTCGCTTTTTGGTCGCTTTTGGGTAAATTGAGACCAACGTTGGTCGCTTTTTCGGTCGCTTTTGACCTGTTTTCTAGTAGTGAAGGTACAACTCAAAAGCCCTAATACAATAAAACTAGAATAAAAGACAGACACTTGGAACTGGTTCTTCTATCTGTTTCATGTAGCTTCAGGTTCGTACACTTGAATCACATAGGAATTGCTTGCAGAATGCCTTGCTATTTTGTTCTCAATTCTTGCTTAACTTTTCAGCATTTGTGCATCACTTGCTAAAGAGAACAAATTGATATATATATATATATATATATATATATATATATATATATATATATATAGAGAGAGAGAGAGAGAGAGAGAGAGAGAGAGACTTAGTAGAATAAGAAATACCTAGAGTTCTAATGCTACACTCTTCCTTGGTGGAAGAATTCTAATTATCTTTAACTTCTAACTCTTCTCTTATCTTGGATAGAGTTCTCTTCAAGTAAGGAATCTTTCTCCTTATCAAATATGCAATATTTTCATTCAAGAGATATCAAATATAACCACTTATGCTTATCTCCTTCACATGCATATCTTGTGCTTGAATTTGCCCCTGTCCTGTGTGTACTGTGTATGGACTTAGTCTTTACCATTTATAATTGTACATTATTTGACTAAGCTCGCATGTTGCCCAGTAAATAGAAATCAACTGGCCGAGCCAAGACTCAGGTTTATTGCATCCAAATCCCCGTTCCAAGAATTAGCGAAAATTCCAAATTATATGATCAATTAGTTATTTCATCGTAGAAGGTACTGTTATCCCGCCATCTGACATCGACCCTATAGTTCACTATTAAATTACATATTTCATTTTTCAATTCGTATACCTTATACATACCTAGAATATGTCTCATTAACTTAAAAGTAACTACACTTGCGAAATAACTCAAAGTCCATTTCTACTCAGCTTATATAATGAACTTGTGCCACTCAAGCATAAAGACTAACTTTAAATTTTACCAAATTCTACGAGGCATTACAGCTAGATTTGTTTTATGTTGAGACTCTTAAGTTGATAGCACATGACTTCTTTCAACCTTTTCAATCTATCCATTCGAAGTTAATAGAGTCAGTACGAAAAGGTAACATTAGTAGAATGCATTAGCACAATTACAAATACAAAACAAACACAGATAGAGATACAAGAAAGTCAAATCATTTGAAAGCAGAAGGTGTAAATAATCTTTTTTCTTTTTCTTAAGTCGTTGTAATTGCATCTCTTATGTGTTTGGTGGCTAACCATTTTGAGATGCTATTGCACCCAGAGGCAGGGGCGAGATACAATAGAAATTAAAGGTTTGACGGAACCTAGTAGTTCTGGCTCAAATTCAGTAATATTCATATTAAGAAAATTACTTAATATGTATAAATAAATTATGTCTTAGTAAGCAAAAAGAATATTTATCCTTAAAATGGATAACAATTAAATTTGTATGTGATTTTAAGGATATGTAGATATATTTAATACAAATAATCAAGAATATTGGATAAACGAGTTAAAGACAAAATGAGTGATCAAACCAATTATAATGTCAAGGCCCAACTCGAACTTAGATTGAACAGTAGTTTTGCCTTCGATGGGACCCTTGGTTCGAAGTCAATTATGAATGAAGAACAAACAGTAAAGTAAGAACTTTGCAATAGCTAAAAGTAGAAAATTGAATTTGTATTACCTTGATTCGCGTATTACAATATGTCCTATTAAAGAAAGAGCTTCCTCTTTATATAGTAGGATAGTTTCATCCATAATACAATTTTAAAAAAGATAAAAATCTTCATTTCTCGCCAATTACTGATCCGTAACCGACATCGGACGAGATCTGCGTCGTGATATCCGGTTGGGTACGGATATCACGGCCCTCTGTTAGTCATGCGCAACCGTTTGCCATATTTTTTGAAGTCTTGGAGCTCGTTTGAGGTCCAAGGAGTGTTGCTTCATCACGCCCAATGATGAGCACATCGTTCACCTATTATAGGCCTCGACACAAAAGGCTCCTAGCCTCGAATTCAACCTCGTATGTCTGTACCCTTCTTCCGTCTTCCTCATCGAAAAATAGGGTAAGCATTATTTTCGATTTTATCCATATACAAATACTCCCCTCGTTTTTCAAAGAGTAGGTTTACCCGGGGGCTGCTCTATCGGGGATGACTTCAATGTTGAGAAGGCCTCTGTACAACAGGACCGGGGTGAGGGAGTGATAAGAGGGAATTTTAACTACTTATTAGCGCCTTTTAACTTTTACTTTAGTCTAAAAGCATTGAATTACGCTCCCGGAACTAATGAGATTATACAAAATTGCAGGAATGCTAGAAGTTGGGCTCCCTAGATGAAATCTGACTCAAAGAGGAGTAGTCCAAGCACAAGGCAACAAAAGGACATAGAGCACACAATGTGCAGTCCGCAGAAGAAATTGCGGATCGTAGAATTCCGCGTACGGCCGCAAACAAGGAAGAAAACCCAGCAGATATTTGTGCAAATTGCGGACCGCACATGAATTATGCTGCCGCAAGAGCTGGCTTTGGATCCAAGATCAGAGAGTGTGCAAGTTTTCAAGTCCCGGGCCTCTGAGAATTGCGGACCGCACAAGAATTGTGCGGTCGCAGAAGAAGTGACTTGCGACCGCAAACATACTTATGCGAACTACAGAAGGATGACTTGTGACCACAAACAGAATTGTGCGGACCGTAGAAGATTATCTTGCGGCCGCAGTTCAGAAATGTGCAGCTGCAAAATTCCACTTCCTGCCAAGATGAAGAAATTTGCGGACTGCACATGGAATTGTGCAGCCGCAGAACCTTCCGAGGGGCTTTTTTGTCCGAGATTTTCGAACTTGTATAAATAGAAGATTTTCATGAAATTAGGGCAAGTTTGGACATCAGCAATTACTGTAGCCGTTTTTCTTTGTCTTTTTTGGAAGTTTACTATATTTTGGTGTATTTTACAATAGATTTTATTATTTTAAGCTTAAATTATGAGTTTAATTATTCTTTCTTCTTCTTTTTCTTCAAACCCAAGTATGAGTTGCTAGATTTTAACTAGGGTTGTGACCCAACCCTAGTGTGTTAATCTTATAGGTAATTAAATTAGTGCTTGTTTATGATTGGGTGTCTATTATTTAGCCTAGTTCATGCTTTAATTTGTGGAATTAATCGTTGCAAATATTAGTTCATGCCTATTTGACTTAGTCTCTACTTGAGAAAGAGAGACTTAATCTAGGAAAACTTGGTTAACAAGGAATGGGCCAATCGAGAGATTGATTAACCAAGTTAAAGGGTTCAACCTAGAGATAGTAATAACACAACTTAATCTTTTATCAATTTTTTTGTGTGATACACATTTGGTCTTGAGAAAGCCAAATCGGGAAAAACCACTCTCTAATCGAGAGGTATTGAGTGAGTAATTGAGAGTTTATAGCTACAATACACCCCGACCAACAAAACAAGCGTTAAGGTCTTTATCCCATTAGGCAGACACCTAGGCAATGGTCACAGCCCTATGCTTTTTACCAATTTGAAAAACCTCAAAAACAATTATTCATAGTCTTCTTTCTTTATTCAACCATCTTTAGTGTAAAATTAGAAATAGAAACAAAACTTTTTTTGTGGAAGTGCAAATCAAAATAATTCAATCAGGTGCATTATAATATATATCCCTAACTCCCATTTTAGCTCCCTGTGGATTCGATCCCGACTCTTAGTTGAGTTTTGATATTGCAAACGACAGTTTGATATCTCTATTGAGGTGTGCAATTGGACGCAATCAGGGAGCGTGGAGATACATCTGCTCCATCACTGAAGATACCCTTCCCATAGTCTGAGAGGACTGTAAGTGGGAAGGTAAAGATATGATTGTCCTCGGGCCTAATGAAAATTTTACTACCCACCTGGAGGGGTATTTAAGTATTTATACTTACCCTTTCACGCTAGGTCTGGTAGACCCCATAATCCTGACTTTTTGCAAGAGGTACGAGGTATGCCTTGGACAAATGCACCTGTCCTTCTAGAGGATTGTGATCCTCTTACATCATTTTGTGAACAACACCGAATCTTCTCGGTTCACACTCGACCACCTACTCCGTCTGTACAATCTCCGAATTTTTCGAGGGGGACTGATCAATTTCGTTCGCGGAGAAAACAAGGCCACCTTCTCAAACATCGACGAGGATCAAGACAGAGGATGGTAGGGATGTTTATTCGGGTGAAAACCGAAGACCTGATCCCTCTCGAGTTCCTACCATTCCCCAAGAGGTGGAACACATCTCGTAACTGTCGTCTTCTTTAAGTATCAACTTCTTTTCATTATTTCTCTCAATTCTTGTATCTACAGCTATGCAGTTGTTGCCCGAGTTACTGATGCAATCCTACGCTTCAAGGAGTTGATCGAAGGGATCTGTAAGCAGATGCCATACTCCGAGCGCACATGGCGCAAATTTTCGAAGGACAAATGGGAGGCTTGTTCTCATGGTGAGGTTCTTCCCTGTGTAGTTACCACTACGTCCCCAACTCACATAATACTAACCTTTTTTCCTCTATTATGGGTCTGCCTAAGACCACCGAACTTAGGCCGCTAGACGGGGACGAGGCTACGTCTTTACCTGCTGAGCCCTCCGTTTCAGGACAGCCCAGAACTGCCACGGAGAAGAGGAAAAGAAAGTCATCGGGTTCCATGGATCCTAAGGCAAAGAAAAAAAAGAGGGCGGCCGCCCGAGTCCGGAAGCCCAAGAAGAATACCAAGTCTAGGGTACCGGACCTTGACTTTCTCTACCGGCTCAAGGATGAGCCCAAAGAATATGACATCTTCGTTGGCCATGGATCGACCCCCACTGGGGAGCAGGAGACCACCGAGACTGGGGGCCACGAGGCTGAAACCCTTCTCACTCGGGAAGCCGAGGGGGAGATGGAGGTTGTGACCTCCCATGATGCCATTCCTGTTCTGAAGGAGGCAACCGGTGCGTTCGACATCATCGAGACGCCCTCTTATAACGAGTCCATGCTCGAAGAGGCCCATGCAGATAAACAAAGGTCAAGTGAAGGAGTACACGGTGAAGATGATCCCCCCTTCTCTTTCTTCGATGGCATGGACATGTCCAAATTGGAGGATTTCTTGGGGCTGGGTCACCTGCAAATCCCGAAGAAGGACGTACCCTCGGGAGATGGCGGGCCGAGTTCGAGTCCAAGATTGATAAAGCAATTTCCCGCGCCGAGCGTGGACCTTGAGCAAAAGAGAACGGTTGCTCCCACGGTGCTGGAGGATGCCCCGAACATGTCTGCTCTGTTGGGTGTAGCCAGCTACCTTCGATGCCTGGAGACCGAGGAGGATTAGGCTAAGATAAATGAGGTGGGCACATCAACTCTCTTCAACGAGGCGCAGCAGGCGCTGAACTAGGTAAGTCTCTAACACTTTCGTACCCCCATTTTTGAATCCCACTTAAGCTTTCCTTTGATGTCTCTTACTAAGTTCACTGTTTTAAAGGCTTCCACACTTCACCATGAAAGCTTCCTTCGGTACTGCTTGGAAACTGGCACAAGTTCGAGCTCAAAGAGCAGGTCCAGAAGAAGGACATGTACAGGGCTCTTCGTGAGCAACAGGACAAGGCCCTTAAAGACCTCCCGATTCTCTAGGCCGAGCTGGAAAAAGTTCAGAAGGAAGCCTCGACCCTGTAGTGGGAACATGTTGACCTGGTTGAGAAGGTAAAGGTCTTTGAAGCTAAAAACGAGCAGTTAGCCGTCGTGACTAACAACACAACTTTTCAAAGATAGACCTGATCGACCAGCTGCGAGCTGAGATGGACGAGGTCAAGGCCCAGACCAAAGTATGGAAGGCCATGATGGACCGATAGAAGGAAGCTGCGAAGGTAGAGTTAGCGTTGGTCGAGAACCAACTTCGGGTGGAGAAGGACAAAGTCGACAAGAGGTCTAGTTCAAAGGACGATCTCCGAGAACAGCTGAGCTCGGCCGTCGTGGAATGGGATGCCCTCGGAAGAGAATATGCAGCACTAGGGGCCAAATTGGACACAACCTCTACTAATGCCAAGGAAATGGTGGCTCAATACAAGGGCGATGTGGAGGCAACCTAGACTCGCTTAAAGACAAAGATCGAATGCATGAAGCGGTTGTCCTAAAGAGATACCCTCGAAGAGATCCACGCCCGAGGTTTTGACCTATCAGCCAAGATCGAAGAAGCTAAGAAGCTCAAGGCCGAGGCAAAGGAGCTCTACGAGCCTAAGGGTGCCGAAGGCTCTGAGGGATCCGAGGGCTCCGACAGTTCCGGCGACGAGTCGGACCCCGGTGAAGACCAGGCGTAGACGCCTTAGTAACTTTTCAGTTTTTTGTTTTTCTTATGAATATTATTTTTTTATTATTTTGAGGCCGTTCTATCGGGCCATTGTACATATATTTCGGAATATATATATGAAATTTTCCCTTTCTAGCAATGTCGTGTGTTTACTTTCCTAGCATACTCTTGCAATTTTTATTCGTGTATTGATTTTGGTGTCTTAGCATAGAATTAGATGTAGTTCTGGGGCATTCGTTTGTCGGGAGTTCGAATGAAGCCCGATTTTGATGCAGTGTTCTTCGCTCGAGGCTTTGGACTCTCGGTGAGACCGTAGGTTCCCAAGATGCTTAAGTGTTTTTAGACGATGTTTTTGTCGAGGGTAATGTTTTAGTCGATTTCAAATTTTCGTAAAGGCCTTACTTTCTAATTTCATATTTCGGACGTCTTCGAGCCATTTTAGGGTGGCCGTAGCCTTTCATACTTGGGCACCTTCTAATAGGTTTGGTGCCTCCGGGATTCGGTATCCCGGGTAGCCCGAATTTTCTTCGGGTTGCCCATGGGCTCTAGGATCAGGGATCGAGGAAGAAAAAACACGTAGTAGCAAAGTGGAAATTTCTTTCATTTCTTAGTATGCAAGGTACATGACCGAAAGCGTATAAAAACTTGTGCCATGGAAAGAATGGACTATGTGGCCACGGTTCATGCGACCATTTGGCCCTTACAATGAATCCTAACCACCAAGCCTTAGCTTATAAGCTAAGGACACAAAGTTTTCTTTCTCCCCTACTAAAAACCTTGATCCAAGGATAATGGCACCCAGAATTCGAGTTTGAACTCGTGAGGGCTCGAATAATGTTGACCTGAAGTGAACGATCGTTCACTCTGGTCTGAAACCGGTCTTCGAATCTAAGTTAGCACATTTTATTTTTGCCTCATTAAAACTATGCCGAAAAATCCATTTTGAGACAAAACTGGTTCAAGGGAAAAAGAGTGCAACGCGTGCTTTTAGACCTAATAGTCACATCCGTCCTTGGTCGTTTACCTGCATATGTTAGTCCAATTTATAAATGATTAAGAAGTTACTGAGTTCATGCCTTAGCAGTAGTACCACTTTAAGTGTGTCACACTCCAGTTGTTTCGTAGATGCACGTCGTTCCCGCTTCGAGTTTATACGAGCCTTTGCCGGTTTTTCCGACAACTCAATATGGTCCTTCTAAGTTCGGTCCTAGATTTCCCTCGTTCGGGTTCCTGGTGTGTAATGTTACTTTCCTCAACACCAACCCCCATATTTGAAAGTGTCGAAGGTTGGCTCTTCGGTTGTAGTACCTTTTTATTCGCTGTTTCTAAGGCAGCCAACTAGACCAAGGCGACTTCCTGTCGTTCATCCAATAGTTACATGCTCGTGATCATGGCTTTGCCATTTGACTCTTCTGTCGCATATTGGAAACTGAGGCTCGGTTCTCCCACTACGACCGGTATTAAGGCTTCGGCTAGTAACCAACGAAAACTAGGTGGCCCCAGTACTAGATTTTGAGGTCGTACAGTATGCCCATAGGACTTCAGGCAGGATTTTCGTCCATTTCCCTTTCGCACCGGTCAACCTCTTTTTCAGGTTTTAAAGTATAGTCTTGTTTGTTGATTCTGCCTGCCCCCTCCCACTAGGGTGATAAGACATTGATAGTATCTTTTTGATCTTGTGATCTTCGAAAAAATTATTTACGTCGCTATCGATGAATGGTTTTCCATTATCAGAAACGACCTCGGCCGGTATCCCGAATAAACATATTATGTGGTCCCAGATGAAGTCAATGACTTCTTTTTCCTGGACTTTTTCGAATTCTTAAGCTTCGACCCATTTGGAAAAATAATCGGTCATGAACAATATGAATTCAACCTTATCGGGTGCCCATGGTAGGGGACCAATGATGTCCATTTCCCACTTGATAAATGGCCACAGGGGGCAAGACCGAGTGGAGTATTTCTCCTGGCTGATGGATCATAGGGGCGTATCTCTGGCAGCTATCACATTTTTGTACGAAGTCCTTCGTATCTTTCTCCATTTCCGTCCAGTAAAAGTCGACCCTGATTAATTTCCGAACCAAAGATTCTGCCCCTAAATGTTTCCCCCAAGTGCCTTCGTGAACTTCTCTCAAGGCATATTTGGAATCTCTCGGCCCAAGCACTTGGCTAGCGGGTCGTCAAATGTTCTCCTGAACAATGTCCCTTCGAGCAAGCTAAATCTGGCAGCCTTGAACGCAGGGCTATCAATTCTTTGGGATCCGAGGGCAATTTTCAGTCTTCAATTAGTCTATGTACTTGTTCCTCCAATCCCAAGTTTAACTCATGAAATTTACTTCGGCGTGGCCTTCTTCTATCACCAACTTCATGAGCTGCACTATTGTTCCCGAACTAAATTCATTGGCATCGACTAATGACCCCAAGCTATAAAGCACCAGCCTCGCTATTCTGATCTCGGGGTACGTATTGCAAGGTCCATTCCCTGAATCGATGCAGCGTTACCTGTAATTTGTATAAGTACTTTTGCATCCTTTTCTCGTTTACTTCGAACGTTCCATTAACTTGATTTACCATGAGGAGGGAGTCGCACGTAGCTTCGATCACCTCAGCCCAAGGCTTTTAGCCAATTCAAGACCTGCAATCATGGCCTCATACTTGGCCTCATCGTTAGTCAATTTCATAGTTCTAATAGACTTCCTAACTACATTCCCCGTAGGCAGTTATAATACGATGCCAAACCCGGTCCCCTTTACGTTCGAGGCACTGTCCGTAAAAAGGGTCCAGATTCCCGAGGTAGTCCCCGAGGTTAACAGTAACTCCCTTTCAACTTCGGGTATTAAGGCCGGCGTAAAATCAGCCACGAAGTTTACCAAAATTTGAGATTTTATGGTGGTTGGGGGCCGATAATCAATATCGTACCCGCTAATTTCGACAGCCCATTTGGCCAGTCGGTCCGAGAGCTCGGGTTTGTGCATGATGTTCCTAAGTGGGTAAGAGGTCACGACACATATGGAGTGGCATTGGAAGTATGACTTTAGCTTTCTGGAGGCTCTTAGTAAAGTGAGCGCCAATTATTCCAGGTGGGGATACCTAGTTTCGGCCTCGCCTAGAGTTTTACTAACATAGTAAATAGAAAACTGCATACCTTCCTCCTCCCGGACTAAGACTCCACTGACCACTACCTCGGAAACCACCAAGTAAAGGTACAGTTGCTCGTCCTCCTTAGAAGTGTGCATCAGGGGCGTACTCGATAGGTACCGTTTGAGTTCTTCTAACGCTTGTTGGCACTCGGGGGTCCAAGAGAAATTATTCTTCGTTTTTAACAGTAAGAAGAATCGATGAGTTTTTTCTGAGGACCTTGATATGAAATGGCCTAGGGCGACTATTCGCTCGGTCAGCCTTTGGACGACTTTCATGTTGTCCACCGCGGTAATGTCCTCTATGGCCTTGATTTTTTCGGGTTTGATATTGCTTCCTCGATTGGATACCATGGACCCAAGGAATTTTCTTGATCTGACCCTGAATGAGCACTTCTCTAGGTTCAGCTTCATATTGTATTTCTGCAATATGTCAAAGGTCTCCTACAAATGTTTCGAATTGTACTCTGCTCATAGGGACTTGACTAACGTCAATATAAACTTCCATTGATTTTCCTATTTGTTCTTCGAACATCCAATTTACTAGTTGTTGATAGGTGGAACTGATGTTCTTTAATCTAAACGGCATTACATTATAATAGTATGTACCAAGTTTAGTGATGAAAGAAATTTTTTCTTGATCTTCCAGGTCCATCCGAATTTGACTGTACCCTGAATAGGCGTCGAGAAAACTGAGTATCTCATGCCCGTCATCGGGTCGATCATCCGATCGATGTTAGGCAAGGGGAAAGAATCTTTAGGGCATGCCTTGTTTAGGTCTTTGTAATGTACACGCATTCTTAGCTTATTCCCTTTTTTAGGCACTACCACTACATTAGCTAACTAGTCCGAGTATATAACCTCCCGGATGGTCCCAATTATAAGGAGTTTGGCACCTTATCCTTGATTAATGCATGCTTGACCTCAGACTGCAACCTGCTCTACTGCTTAACCGGATAGAACTTCGGGTCCAAACTCAGCTTATGAGTAGTTACCTCCGGTGGGATCCCTATCATGTCAAGATGAGACCAAGCGAAACAATCTATATTAGCTTTAAGAAAATCAATGAGTTTTTTCCTGAGCTCGGGGGTTAATCCCGTCCCCAGGTATATCTTTCGATCTAGTAGGTGTTCGATTAGTATGACTTGTTCCAATTCCTCGACCGTCGATTTGGTGGCTTCGGTGTCATCAGGAGCTATGAACGATCTTGGAACTCCGTAATCATCCTCCTCATCTACTCCCTGTTCCTCCAGTTCGGCCGAGATCGGCATTGGTGATTGCTATTTAATCTCTTCCTTTCTGGTTGGCTCCATGTTTTGGGATGCCGAAATTCTTGGTACTGGGATTACCTCATCGACTGTGAACATCTCCTTTGCGGTTGGCTGTTCTCCATAGACCGTCTTGACTCCTCCAGACGTAGGGTACTTCAATGCCTGATGCAAGGTCGAGGGTACCGCCCTCATGTTGTGAACCCACGACCTTCCGAATAGGGCGTTTTACCTCATGTCCCCTTCGATCACTTATAACTTCGTCTCTTGGATCGTCCTGGCGGTGTTCAATGGTAGGTTTATCTCTCCTTAGTGGTTTCCCATGCCATGTTAAATCCATTCAACACCCGGACTGCCAGCACTATTTGGTCTTGTAACCCCAATTGCTCTACGACCTTCAATCTGATGATGTCGGCCCAGCTACCTAAATCAATCAACACACGTTGAGCTCGAGATTTTTGTTGATAAGTATGGATATTTCCAGTACATCATTGTGAGGTTATACGATGCCCTCGGCATCCTCATAGCTAAATGAAATGGTTCCCTCGGGGACATAATCTCGGCTGCATTTTTCCTTGTGATAGATATTTTAGTATGTTTTATCATTGGGCCTTGGGGTTCATCGACCCCTCCAATGATCATGTTGATGATGTGCTGAGGTTCCTCCTATTTGGCCTGTTTGTTGGCATCCCTGTTCCTAAAGTGGTTTTTGGCCCGATCACTCAGAAATTCCCTAAGGTGCCCGTTATTGAATAAACGGGCAACTTCCTCTCTCAATTGTCGGTAATCCTCGGTCCTCTAGCCATGTGTTCCAGGATACTTACATATCAAGTTAGGTTCTCTTTAGGTAGGGTCGGACTGCAATAGTCGAGGCCACTTGGTTTCCTTGATGCGCCCGATAGTTGATACGATGCTGGCAGTATCAACGTTAAAGTTGCACTCTGATAATCTTGGTGCTTCCCTGCCCCCGAGCGTCCTATCAATACCATTTTTTTCTCATCAGACCTCGGCTATTGGGCCCTCGATCGCTTCTTTTTTCATTCCTTGTGGGTTGACGCCTGGACTCGCTTCCCCTTTGATCCGCGCTATATGGTTGATACCGATCCCATATCGGTCTTGGCTCATGATCAACAGCTCTCTTAGACCTGTCGTCGGCTCTGATGGGATAAATAGACCCAGAAGGGGTTGCAAGTTGGTCGTCCTCAATCCCGATCTTTGTCTAGTACCTATTGTGGACATCGGCCCAAGTTAGCACCGGGTACTCTACCAAATTTTATTTTAGCTGCTATGAAGCCAAGGAGCTTCGGGGGTTAAGTCCTTGAGTGAATGCCTGAACGGCCCAATCATCTGCAATCGGAGGCAGGTCCATCCGTTCCATCTGGAATCTTGTGCGAACTCCCTAAGCATCTCGTTATCTCTTTGTTTAACCTTGAAAAGGTTTGATTTTCTGGTATCGACTTTGTTGGCCCTAGCATGGGCCTTCACAAAAGAATCTACAATCATAGCAAACGAGTCAATGGATTTTGGGGGTAATTTTTGATACCATATAATTACTCCTTTTGACAGAGTCTCCCCGAACTTCTTCAGTAACACCGACTCGATTTCATCATCTTCCAAGTCGTTCCCTTTGATGGCGCATGTATAGGAGGTCACATGCTCATTCGGATCTGTGATTCCACTATATTTTGGAATATCGGGCATACGAAACCTCTTCGGCGTCGACTTTGGTGTCGCGCTCGGAGGGAAAGGCTTTTGGATAAATTTCTTGGAATCTGGTCCTTTCAATATCAGGGGTGCTCCCAGGATTTGATCGATCCTAGAATTGTATGTTTTCACCTTCTTGTCATTGACCTCAATTTTCTTCTCACCTGATTTCACCTACTTCGTCAATGCTTCAAGCATTTTCATTATCTCGAGATTGACCCCGGGCACAGCTTTACCTCATCTCTCGGTATTTTGTTCATTTCTTCTCCCGGGACCGTTCAGGCTCGACCCTGCCAACAGCAGGGCCTTGATTCTATAGTTGCACTATCGCTGCCTGTTAAGCCTGCAAGGTTTCGAAGATTAGCCGCGAGCCTACCCCATCATCTTCACCCTCGAGCGTTTCTCAAACTGTTGGTCAGGGTCCTCCACGAATGTTATTTTCGGGGTCAGTGGGCAGGTTGACGTCGATAGCCACCTGTGAGTTTTGCATCTATCAGATCAGCAACTGGGACTCCTTTGGGATCAGCAGAGGGCAACTCATTTCTAGGCACCGGATTGTTGTTTTCGCCACGATGGCTAGACTTAGCCTCAACGTTCAAGTGGGTAGACTGAGAATTTTACATTTTAAGCTAACTTGAGATTAACACATTAAAGAACAAGCGTAAAATAGAGTGTGTAATGGAGATTTGTATCAAACCACCGCTATTATCCTTAGCCTCACGGCGGGCGCCAAACTGTTTACCCTTAAAACGGATAACAACTAAATTTATACACGGTTTTATGAATATGTGGATAGATTTAACACAAATAATCAAGAATATTGGATAAACGAGTTAAAGATAAAATGAGTGATCAAACCAATTGTAATGCCAAAGCCTAGCTCGAATTTAGATTGAACAGTAGTTTTGCCTTCGATCGGAACCTTGGTTCGACGCTAATAATGAATGAAGAACAAACGGTAAAGTAAGAACTTTCCAATAGCTAAAATGTAGAAAATAAATTTGTATTGCCTTGATTCATGTGTTACAATGAGTCCTATTAAAGAAAGAGCTTCCGCTTTATATATTAGGACAGTTTCATCCCTAGTACAATTCTAAAAAAGGTAAAAATCCTCCTTTCTCGCCAATTACTGATCTGTAACCGACATCGGGCGAGATTGGCATCGTGATATCCGGTTGGGTACGGATAATACGGCCTTCTATTAGTCATGTGCAACCGTTTTCCATATTTTTTGAGGTCTTGGAGCTCGTTTTAGGTCCGGAAAGTGTTGCTTCATCACTCCCAACGATGAGCACATTGTTCAAATCCGTACCCTTCTTCCGTCTTCCTCATCGGGAAATCGGGTAAGCATTATTTTTGATTTTACCCGTATACAAAGAATTATAGTTCAGAACGCATACACTTAAGATTTTGGATTCGTCCCTGCCCAGACGTGAAACTGCATAGGCGCAATGGTGATTGATATTGAACTGTCTCTGTTATTTCCTTAAATTTCAAAAGGTTCTAAGTACAACTCTACAAGGTGAGCACTTATTCCTTTTCATTTTGTATGTCATTATTACTATTTGGAAAGTAAAAAAGATTGTGTGTTGACTTATTGTTACTTATAGTACGTACTTATTGTGTATTTTTCATTATATAAATTTTATGGGAATAAAACTTAAAGAAGATGAGGGAAACCTTTCAAAAAGTATCTTGGAGAAGATTTGTATGTAACAACTTGGGACGCCCCAAATGAATTTTTATACTGAGACTGGTCTAATGGGGAATGATATCTTATCAAATATGTCCATTATGTGATACGGAGAATGCGAGCATTGAACATTTGTTCTTTACCTGTACTTATTCTGCAACTATGTGGAACAGAATTTTGATATGGCAGGGAGTACATAGACAAGCAAATAACTATATCTCATCAAGCAAATTGTGCAAGATATTCATTGTAGAGGCACACTGCTAGAAATCTGGGAAAAACTGACCAAGTAATATCGACCAACGTTGGTCAGTCAATCAAAAGCGACCAAAAAACTGTCCAACACGGACGGAAACTACCAAAAAAATATTTTACTTTTTTTTTGTAAATTACATACCGACCGAATTTGGTAGGTATATTGGTCAAATATTTGACCGCAGTGGTCAGACTTGCTTAGTCAAAGTACCTTTTTAATTACCAACCAACATTGGTCGGTAATGTGGACCCACTTTTTTAAATTTTAATAATTATATTATTCTTTAAAATATTTTATAAAATTTATAGTTAAATTTATAGTTATTGCAGGGGAAGATTTTACCAACCAACGTTGGTCGGTAAATGTAATTTCTGAAAAATAACCGACCAACTTCGGTCGGTTCATAGGTCAAACATGGTCAAACTTTTGAATCACATTAATATTTACTATCTAAATAATAAAAATGTAATATGTTAATACTTTATTTTGTAATTCAAATAATGAATACACTAACATATACTATTAAAAGCTATATATAGTTAAAGTAGTACAACGAAGTGTGTACGTATACATATATAGGTGTAGCCGCATCTAAGAACGTGAAGTGCTAGGGCCAAACGGTCGGGTTCTTTTGGGGATAGACTTGCGAAGAAGCAATAATCGAATTAGTATATATAATTGATCATCATCAAATATATCTATTTGTAAATTGATTCATCGACTTATAACTTACTTAGATGCATCGATGAATACAATAACAACAACAACAACAACAACAACCACCCAGTATAATTGCACAAGTGAGGTCTGGAAAGGATAGGATGTACGCAGCCTTATCCCTACCATGGAAGGGCAGAGAGACTGTTTCCAATAGATCATCGACTAAAAAAGGTGAAAGAAGCCCTGATAGCAAGTAGATGCATCGATGAATATTAAAAACAAAACATCTCGACCTATATCCATGAATATTAAAAATAAAATATCTCGACCTATATTAATTAATCTATGTCATGCATTATTAGTGATGAATGAATGAAATGTAGAAGAATTAATACTAAACATCTTTGACATATATATATATATATGGATCACAAATTAAAGAAACGAAAGAAGTTATTAGTAAGTAAACGAGTTAATATAATAATAGACTAAACATATTTAAAATAGAATAATATTGGTTTGTCAATTCATCAATTGATAAAGTTTTCGTACATAGTAATATATGTGATTGATCATCAATTACAATATAGAGTGTGTGTGTGTGTGTATGAAATTACTCATATACTTAATTATAACTTTGAAAATTAACTTAGATAGATGAATACAAAAGGTAAAACGTCTTGACCGTTATTTATTAATCTATGTGATTTGTAATTAGTTATAAAACAAATGAATATATAAGACGAAATTTGGAATTCGAATAAAATAAACGTCTCATATATATACCTTTATTTTTTATTATGAATGATTAATTATATATATATATATATATATATGTGAATAAAATATATGCTTATAATTTATTAAAAGTAATTAGTTAATATAATTATTTATAAAGATTATGCTTATAGTTCATAATTATTTTAAAGTAAGTATATATGTGAATAAAATAAATGCTTATTGTTTATATTAATTTCTTATAGTTTATAATATCTTAAGAAATAAAACACCAAAAAATAATTTATTTTTTTATTTTTAAAAATAACCGACCAAAGTTGGTCGGTTAATGGTCAAACACAGTCAACGCCCGGTCACTTAGTGTACCGACCAACTTTGATCGGTAATTCTAAATCCACATCCCAAATACGAGATTTTCTTCTCATTTCTCTTACTCTCTTCTCAAAATTTTCTAACTCCCCCCTCTCTTCACCCTCACACACTCGCCCCAGTCCGTTTTCTACTCCTCTTTTACACCAAAACCCTAGCCGCCTCCCTCCTCCTCTTCTTCTTCTCTCTTGAGCAACCACCCAATTCCGCCTCCCTCCACAGACGAGCTTCATAAACATAGCCAAAATTAGATTCTGGATCGAAAACGAATTTCAAGAGCAAAAAGAAAAGAAAAGGCGAACAAAAACAGAAGAAAATAGGCTAAAACAACGAATTTTTGTCATTATTGGAAGTTGTTATTCATGGTTTTGGGTTTTCTAAAGCTATTCTATGTCTAAGCATTGCCGAACTTCTGCTGTTGGCTGCGAAAATTTCTGCTGAGCTTCATCCGAATTTGTATTTGCCTTCATTTGGCTCATCTCAATTATCTCAATTTTTGATTAGGTAAGTTTTAAACCCTTGTATTATGCTTTCATTTGAATAATTAAAACTGTTAATTCCTGACTAATCTCTTTGACTTTATCTAGCTCCTGATTTTCTTCTATTGGAATATGTAATAAATGTAATTTTATGTAAATTTGGAAAGTGATAAGACTGGGAAGTAATTCGAAACATGATGCTTGTATGAAGTAATTTAATTCTTGCTTCTAATTAGGACTCCTATTGTTGGTTATCTGCTCATTCTAGGTTTTAAAACATTTGTTTTCCAATCCGAAATTGGTTGAATCTTCATTGAATTTCTGCAGATCTACTTAGTGCTACCTTATTTCATAAAATTTGCATTTAAGAGCATGACTGAGTTCTAAGTGGGAACATCGCAGATTAACACGAAGTTTAAAAAAAAATAAAGCGTAAAAAAGGTGGAGAGCACGAGGGAGCGATAGAGAGAGAGAGAGAGAGAGAGAGAGAGAGAGAGAGCTTCAAAAGCGGCGATGGCGACGCCGACCGGTAATACGACGGCTGGCGATCCCTTTCCCTCCACCTCCCAACCTCCCACGGCACTTCCCACATACCCAAAACCACTCGACTACAGCCAAATCCTCAAACCAGCAACTCTGAACTCAAACTCTACAACAAACCCTAAATCGACGGAGAAAATCGAACCCATCCCCTTCAAAAAACTACCTTTCTACAAGGACAACCTTTCGTCAAATTTACAGAAACAGAGGTTGAACGAATGAACCAAATCGAGGGCCTACAATATGCAGTTATTGGAAAATTCTCCTATGGGTGGCCAGACATCCAGGAACTTCGTCGGCTAATTCCTACGCAATGTGGGATAAAGGGCGACTGCAACATTGGACTACTGAGAGATAGGCCATGTGCTAATTCGTCTGACATTGTGGCAAGATTTCCTCACATTCACTTCTAAAGCGGTGTATTATCTGAAAGCAAGAGATGGGTATGAATACCAGATGAGAACCTTAATCTATGATTCCAAGTTCAAGGAAGGAGAAGAAACTTCAAAGGCGATGGCTTGGATTTCCTTTCCCAGTCTTTTACCAACTTTTTTTGTGAAGGAATGCTTATTTTTACTGGCATCTACTGTTGGAAAACCATTACACCTAGATATGAAACAAGACGAGACCCAGCTGTGCTAGGGTAAAAGTTCTGGTTGATCTTATGGCGGAACTACCAAAGAAGGTGAGAATGGATATTGAAAACGAGGCCACTGGTGCAGTAAGAACAGAGTGGATTAAAATCCAATATGATTTTATTCCCAAATATTGTAAGCAGTGTAAATTGCAAGGACAAGACATGTTAGAATGTTGGAAGCTGCACCCAAAACTGATAAAGGAGAACACTGCTGAGAATCCAAGAACAAAAGTCAAAGAAAAAGAGGCAGCACCTCTATTGATTCTATCAAGTGGTAAAATAGTTGGCAACAATAGTTTACAATGGAAGAAAGTTAATCGAGCACAGAACAAAAACAAACAGGTAACAACTCAGCTCAAAGAGAAGCTTGAAATGATTCCATCTATATCAGAAGCTCAGGAAGTACAGACAAACAATAAGTTTGCTATGCTGGAAATTGAACAAGGGGAAGCTAAAGAGCAAAGGCAGAGCTCCACAAGTGGAGAAGAAGAAGAAGAAGAAGAAGAAAAGAATGCACATACCTCAATGGCAACACATATCAACTCGCCACCAAGTAGCAGCAAACACCACCAGTCTTCAATGATAAAAAGAAGTGGGAGCAGAGACATAATAGTAGCTACAACAGACAATGAAACAACAATCTAATGGGTGAACAGGCAATTTAGAAACAAGTCCTCATATAATCAACCACCTTAAGACACATTCCCACATCCAAGTGCAGTCAAGGATGTGGATGAGGCTCAAAGAATTCAACTTAGTGAAGGCAAGTTATGGACTCAACAGACAGAGGAAGAATCAGAAGAAGAACAAGTGCCATCTGGCAAAGGTAGCGAGGAGGAACCAACTGATGAAGAATTGGAGCAGGACTTGCAAAGTACAAAGGGTAAACCAAAACAGCATGACATAATGGAGAACACTCAAGCAATGGAAGCAATGCTGCCCTGCACATTGACACCTTCAAAGTCAATGATAGCGGATAAACAATATAAAAGAGAGCACAAAGACAGCAAGCAATCAGCAGACACCTTGACCAAGAATAGAAAATCCAATGAGTTACAGAATAATTCATCTGCCAAAACCAAACAACAGATCAAATTTAGAAGAGACTGCTCTCAGGAGTTCAACATCAACAAATGCCAGCTGATCCACAATACAACAGACACAGAATTGAATCAAGAAGGTATCAGCTTACAAGTGATAAAGTTTAGAAGTGAAATTGAAGAAGAGGAGAAAACAGCTTATGCAGGAAAGGATCTTGATGAGGAATCCATCATACAAAGTTTAATAAATGTAGCTAGACAAGCAGATCTGTCACCAAAAATTGTTGGATGTAGTGAAATCAACCAAAAAAGGCAGGAAGAAACAGCGCAAGGACGCTCAAAGTGTAGGGGCAGGAGTCCAAACAAGAAGGATCTTATCCAAATCTCAATCCTAATCATGAATGGGATCATTTGGAACATAAGATTAGTCAACACAATGAAAGCCTTTGAAAGGCTTATCAATATGCACAGGCAGCACCACTTCCAATTCATTGGAATCATGGAGCCAAAATAAAAAGTCAGGAAACTGGAAAGATACAGAATGATGATTGGACTGCCACAATGCTTTGCTAATTTGTCAAACAATATATGGGTCTTTGTAGATGAGGATCATGAAGTTGACATGATATGTGACTTGGAGCAGCAATTAGCTCTGAAACTAACAGTGGTGCATTCACAAACTGCTTTCATTGTCGCATTCATATATGCAAAATGTAAGGCTAATGAAAGAATAGAACTATGGGATAGCTTACATAACCTTGCTAGTAACATGACACTACCTTGGCTAGTGGGAGGTGACTTTAATGTCATATGGGATGAGGAAGAGAAGTTTAGATGTCTTCCAGTAACACTGGAGGAGATTAAAGATTTCAGACATTGCATCAACATCTGCAACCTTCATGAACTAAGCTTCAAAGGAAGCATATACATATGGTGGAATGGGAGAGCAGAAGAAGATTGTATCTTCAAAAGATTGGACAGATGCTTAACCAACATGTCACTACAATAATGGCTACCACAACTGGAGGTCACTCACCTACCAAAAATAGGCGCGGATCACTGCCCTTTGTTACTGTCTTGTAACACAAATGCCACCTCCACAAAGGGAGCTTTCAAATTTCTTAACTTCTGGATAAAGCACCATAACTTTAAAGCAGTCTTAAGAGAGCACTGGAAAATAGATTTCATTGGGGACCCTTTCATAGTCTTCAACCACAAGTTGAAGAAAGTAAAGAAAGCACTATCAACATGGAGCAGAACAACCTATGGAGACATCTTCCAAAAGATAACAAGTCTAGAGGAAGTTGTCAAGGTTCATGAAGCCCAATTTGAGCTCCATCCCACTGCTCAAAACAGAATGAGTTTACAGTAGGTACAGGCTGAGCTGATCAAGTATTTAAATCTAGAAGAGGAGTTCTGGAAGCAGAAATTAGGCATGGCTTGGTTCAAGGATGGAGATAGAAATACAAAATTCTTTCACGTACAAGTGAATGGCAGAAGAAAGAAACTACAACTTAGAAGAATCCAGAACAACATGGGTACTTGGCTAGAAGATAATGCTGAAATAGCAAATGAAGCAATCAACTTCTTCAAAACACAGTTTCATGAAGACAATTCACCTACAACATTTGAAATACTGGATCACATTCCTACATTGGTAGACAATGTAGACAACTGTCTGCTGATGCATCAACCAACAAGTGAGTAAGTTAAAAATGCAGTATTTGGATTGAATGCAGCAAGTGCAGGAGGACCAGATGGCTTCACTGGATGCTTCTACCAGTCATGTTGGGATATAGTCGAGGAAGATATAGTTGATATGGTTAAAGTAGTATTTAATGGACACATCTTCCTAAATGCATCATACACACAAATTTAGTACTGCTGCCCAAGAAGAAAGAAATACTTACTTTCTCAGATTTAAGACCAATCAGCCTCAGCAACTTTATCAACAAGATATTCTCGAGAGTAATCCATGACAGGTTGGTAACCATTCTACCAAAGCTGATTTCAGTAGAACAAGCTGGCTTTGTCAAAGGGAGAAGCATAGTGGAAAATGTGCTCTTAACTCAGGAGATTGTAATAGACATTCGACTTGAACCAAAGCATAGTGGAAAATGTGCTCTTAACATGTGTGCATGTTCGGATGAAGTCCCGAGGGTCTCGGGTGAATTTCGGATCATTAACGGGACTTGGTTCGTCGCTTCATGAAGCGACAAACGTTGCGCTTCTGGTGTAATTGATATTAGAATTAGTAAATGAACTCAAAATTCAGTTTTGTTTGAAGCATTAGATCCGTATCGAATTTTCGGAGCCATAGCAAAAAGAATCGTCCAATTCGGACATCGTATGAAGAAGTTATGCCCGTTTTATATCAGGGGAAAATTCCAGCGCCCAGGACAGCGCCTGGCGCCGTCCAGAGCGCCCGAGGCAGTGAAGATCGCGGAGGCCACTGGAAGCAGCACCGTGGGCAGCGCCTGGCGCCCCCTGTGGCGCTGGAGGCAGAGAGGGGTCTATAAAACGTGGTTTTGGTCATTTTAACATATCTTGAGCTAGGGAGGTCGGATTGAAGCGATTTTTGAAGCGATTTTCAAGGAAAACATCGGGGTAAGTGTTCCTTATCATAAATCCTTCGTAGATCATGATTCCATACTCATTTACATCATCAATCCATGAATCTATGGAAGAAAAATCAGATTTTTTCTTCCAAATCTTCCAAGAACGAAAATTAAGATTTGAAAGCCAATCCGATGTCGGAATTTGATAATTTTTGTATGGGTGAACTCGTGGGGAGACAAGGAACCCGTTGATGTAAAAATTTCTGAATTTCGAGATGTGGGCCCGGGGCTCGGGTTTTGCTAATTTCGGGATTTCTTGGTATTTTTGATTGTTTTTGCTTGGGCTTTGTTCCCTCAACATATTGTGATGTAATTGTTATGAATTTGGATAGCTTCGACGCACGTGAAGGCCAATTTGAAGGGAAAAGGCGTCGTGGGCTAAGGATTTAGCCGGTTTGAGGTGAGTAATACTTGTAAATGACGTCCTGAGGGTTCGAAACCCCGGATTGCACCTCATAATGTTGTAATGAGGTGAGATACATGCTCGGTGATAAGCATGGGTTGTTATGTATGGGGATTGGGACTCGGTCCATCCCGGTTGATAGTATTTGCTGAGTTCTCGACTGAAACTCGATTGATATTATTGTGATTGGGCTGATTGCCATGTTTGGGCTTCGCGCCGATTTATTTAACCCTTCAAGGGTGATTGTTGTTGTATGTGTATTACGATGTTGGGCATACCGCCAGTTGCGTGGACCCTACGAGGGTGTTATTGGGCATACCGCCAGTTGTGTGGCCCTACAAGGGTGTTATTGGGCATACCGCCATTGTTGTTGCATGAAGCATTACATCAACTTGGTTTTGAAACACATACGCTGTTTTCAAATGTTTATTATATAAATGGATCGGGTGACACGCCGTCACGAGGTATAGATT
>MCJB01051702.1:0-26998 GCA_002018475.1 Nicotiana obtusifolia
TATATTGCTCATTACACACTGCGCTAATTTTCTTGCTTCTGTTTTTCCAGTGGGAAACAAAGGAAGCAATGAGACACAGCAGACTGTTATTTCGAGACGCTCCCAGGGAGACTACACACTGCAGAATACACCTCAACCAACAGCTTGCCTATCTTACTCCAGCAATTAGCACTACCACAAAGCAGGACTACAAAGAAAATGAAATTGAGAGCCTCAATTTCCAGCAAGGCAAAGTGACAAAAGAAAACAGCAAAACCAGGAAAAGAAGAACTAGAACTGCTGTACATCTCACAGGAAGGCAACGTACCAATACA
The DNA here is from genome assembly GCA_002018475.1 of Nicotiana obtusifolia. Classification (NCBI taxonomy): domain Eukaryota; kingdom Viridiplantae; phylum Streptophyta; class Magnoliopsida; order Solanales; family Solanaceae; genus Nicotiana; species Nicotiana obtusifolia. The sequence continues at coordinate 315 of MCJB01051702.1, forward strand.
TCGATTCATCTCCTGGAATTCATACTCACATCAAATGGATATGTTTATTAAAGAGGTAGGTCATTGGCGCAATTGTATTGTGTGGTATTAGCACCACCGGTGCTCATTCTAATACAATTGCTCCAATCACCCTCAACCTATAAAAGCATCATCACACAAAAGACTAGTATAATTTACACACGGAAGTATCTCAGAATGGACCCAGCTCAGCAGACAAAAGATCAGAGAACCAACTTCTTGAGCATAGATAATTCAGAATCTCTGATTCACCTTTTTTGTATAAACTTCAAATACTTTAGAAAGACTAGATACATGTACTTTTTTGGCGAGGTAAGGTTTATGTCCCCCTCCTGTGTAAATTTTTGCTAATTATCTCAATAAACTACCTATTTAAATCAAAAAAAAAAATGTTTGAGGATTCAAGAACCTCTTCAAGAACAACGTAAAACTCTTCAAGAATTTCAATTTTAATTCCAAGAACTTCAAGATTTTCAAGATTCAATCGTGCACCTTCAATAATTTCAACTAGAGTTTCAATATTTCAAGATTATCGGTTTCTAACGATCAAGAACTTCACGAATCGGTTCAAGAACGTTTCTTTAGCAGTCTATCTTCAAGACTTCAATCCCTAGATGATTTAACGACTTCAACCAACAACAATTATCGGTTTTTCTTTCTTCTCTTTTTTTTTCACGTTTTTTTTTTTTGTATAAATCAAAAACGAAATTAAAGATAGAACCTAAACTAAGGAACGAAGAACAAGATTAGGATTGTAAGAACAAATCCTTTCCAAGCTCTGATACCAACTGATGCAATATAAAAAGCGGAAACAAGAAAACAAAGATAGAAGCAAGACGCTCAATGAACTATCAAGACAACAAGTAGGAACTAGTCTACTTACCTTCTTGATGAAGTCACGGAGTACCTATACTACGAACAACCCTCAAGACAACAATGGTCTTGCAAACTGTCCGATCAAACAAAGGAACAAGTTCAATTTTGAATCACACCAAAATTGGACAAGTTAATTCACACGATTTTGGGAGCAATGTGCTGCCGGTTTTTGATTGATAATAATGTCAAAAGGTATCAAAATAATGAAGTGTTTAGGCTTATATAGAATGAGCCTTTACCTAAATCAACTAGGAAAAGAATAACTAGTTAACCTAAATCAACTAGGAAACAACTAATTAACAAAAAGGCCACAATTTGGCTAATTTAAAGAATAGTCACGCAGGACCAAACAAATAAGAATTAATGTCTTCAATAACTACATAATAATACAACATAAACACAAATGTACATCTTCAACACAAGATTCGTCCATAGCAAGATTTATGGACGCTTGGATCTTCTCCAAGGCTAACCAACGCCTTTTCTTGTCTTGTTCATAGATGGCATTGATAACACTTGATCAAATTTATTTGCATCAATAACAATCCATCCACCATTTTGGGTTACTTTAACCGTAGCTAGATCCTGATATCCCATTCTCCTCTTAAACTATATATGTTAGCTCCCATAGGGTATAACTGAGATGGTGTGGCCAGTTGTATATATCTCTGTTCCTATTGAATGTAACTTAGAATACTTTTATTTCTCTGCCTGAATTGTAAATGCTGATAATCTTAACTAACTGGACACCTCGTACCCTTCTTCACCTTGCTTGTTTTACTTGTTGAACTTGTATCTACCTTCTGATTCTCTTATTGCTTTTTACCATATGGATGAATATATATTCATGCCTTAGGGCTCCTTATCAAGAAGCTTACACGTCTTAGCACACACATGATCTGCTGAAGACCTCACATTTACTCATCATATGCATGATGCAAAATCAAGTTCCTTTGGCTCAACTCTTCCACAGCCATATTCAATCTCTTACCAAGTATCTTTCTTGAAGTGGGTATTGTTGTATTGCGAATAAAATAGAATTTAGGAGTTTGAATTATTACAACTGAGCTCTACCACACGGTCTAGAGTAAGAAGAAAGTGTGACAGTCCTAAATTCCCTATAGCCTCCTGCTTAGAAGTGTGGTGCACAACGCACCCATAAATAAAACTCCACCAGAAACGGCTTGTAGGTTCCCTATGATAGAACTGCTCTAGTACTACTTCTGTCACGACCCAAACCGCAGGGCTGCGTCAGGCACCCTGTGCTTTACTCAACCGAGTACCAATGTAGCATATCATTGTTATCATACCATCATAGGTTAGTGGGACAGAAGGGCCGTCATAAGATAACCAGAATAAAACATAAAGGAATACTAGACGTAGGACGACCCAACATGATATAGAAACCTATAAGGCCGACATGATCAATTGTACACTCGAAACAGAGGCCGGTAAGGCCATGCCAATATCCATATACATGACATCTGTATACAAGCCTCTAAGAGTACATAAATGTCATAAAGGTCGAGACATGAGCCAACCATACCAATCAATACATGTCCAAATCATAATGACCAAATAGGCAACTCCGGAGGAAGTGGGATGCACCAATATCTTCCACTGAGCTAATAGCCTACTAGGAAGACTGTCAACCTGTCTATCCGGACCTGCGGGCATGAAACACAGCATCCCCAGGCAAAAGGGATGGCAGTACACATAAAGTACCGAGTATGTAAGGCATGAAAAGCAGTATATAATAGACATTAAAGAAACATGGAGTAAACGACTCAACCTGTACGTCTATATAGCTATGTGAATCATGAAACATTTATAATGTCAAGCATATGCGTATAAATTTCATATCATGGATAGATATCATACATAACCATCAAGCCTCTGAGGCATTCTATCATATCATCTCAGCCTCTATGGGCGAAATAATCAATGTATACCAGTTGGTCAGTTGGTGGTGCGTATATAATGCCATAACCTTTCCCCATACCCTATATACATATGCGATTCGCGTATATAACACCATCTGGTCATGGGTCAATGTACATGTATAAATGAACGTAATGCATAAAAAGTAAGTCAATAAGTCTCTCAGGATATCATAAGATCAATATGCTTGGGTTAATTTCATGAAATTATCTTTGTCAACTTACGTATTTTTTAAGACCCATGAACAGACAATATAATAATTGGACACATGGGGAATCAAGAACATAGGCACCCCTTGTACTTCTAAGAAGAGGGTTATTTGTGAAAGTTCCGTGTTTGCTCGTTCCGTCTGTATCATATGGATCATGCCAAAAGAAAAGAAGGGATAGCCTTAACATACCTTATCACAGTTTGTCCAATAATCATGTTGAAATCATCTCATCATACTTTAATCTACAACAAAAATAATAATACTTCCATTAAGCTACGAATGATGCAACTATCGTACAATGAATGACAAGTTTATTTTGTATTAAAACAGACAGCATCTCCCTTGTTTTCCTTGCTTTCCCCAAGTCCATAAAAACAACAAGAACACATAAACCCTCCAGCTATTTACCTTCAGCACCAAAACACACCCAAAATCCCAACAACACCAATCAATCTACACAACAACAAGAACACAAACGTCACACTACTATTTAACACGACGAGCGACAAGCTTGGATTGGACCAAAACCCAACTCTTTTTCCCATCCCCCCTATACTTACAACAACATAAATAGGTCCAGAATATAAACATATATATTTACATGACATTCCAACCTTATATCCATCATAAAAAGTAACATCAAACAGCCCCACAAGATAAAACAACGACATGAACAACTTCTAGGTATTGTGTGGTTGCTTCTTCTCCTATTTACAACATCATAAACATACTCAACATATTTAAAAGAATAAAAACAATAAGAAAATTATAAACAAGATATTCCCCACGATTTTCAGCCATATGAAGTCATATACACAACTCCAAAATAGTCCAATAAGTGAGAACAACTTCTTATACAACTTCAAGTTCTATCTTGTAATTCTTCATCAAAATAACTTAGCCAACACATATAGAATCTTAATCCCAAGAAATAAGATGTTATAAATACCTTAAATAATCTAAAAAAACTCAAACCAAAGCTTCCCTTACCTTACAAGCACCCTTAATCACACCACAACCCCATTAAGACTCCCTTCTTCACTTAGGCTAACTTTTGAAGTTAGGTTTAGGTAAAACCCCCTTGGATTCGACTTGGGACCTTGGAGAACTTTTAGAGAGGTGTTTAGAGAGTTTGGAACTTCCCTAGGTCGAAAAGGACCTAAAATAAATGTTCAAGGGTCGTCCACCGCCTAAGTGGGTCCCATTGGGAGCTGCTTGCACGGTCTCGTGAATACACAGATATCATTCTACTCCGATGTCGTATCAACAAACGGCTTAACGCATTAGAAAGGAGACTTGTAGAAATTCAATTTTGTGGGTAGATCATTCTATAATTCCAAGATTATTGGTATAAAAGCTCAGCTATATTTGACCTAATTTTCAGCATATTTATGAATGTAAATTGCGATGACCTTTGCCAACTTTTGTTCCACAACTCACTTGACTTCAAAATGTAATACACGAATATCATACGACTAGAAAAATCATAACATAACCTCCTTATCATGTTAAGAACCCTAATATCCGCACAAAAGTACATGTTGTAATATTCCCAACATGTCGAAATTCGATGAAACTTATTTTATTAAATTTGTTTAGTTTTTAAGCCTTTCAACCCTCTTGGTACTTGTTATCCATGATCTTAAAGTTTTGTAACCTACACAGTAACATGATTAACTTACTTTATAAACTTTTAGAAGAAGATTTCATTTTTGAACTTACATCAATTGACTTACTAATACTCTTACGTACGAAAATATGGGGTGTAAAAATTTCATTGGCACCATTAGCCACAAGTATAACTTTCATACTTTGCATGGTGGCCACACTTTACATCTCCAACTCACTTATTTCCCTTTCAAGTATCTTTATCGATTATCAACAACAAGGCATTTCAAATCGAGACTTTAGGTACACATAAGAGCAGTTAGGAGTCTTAAGCACATCGAGTTTTTCTCACACAATTTGGCATCATAACTTCCATTTGAAACACGACTCAACGCCATAACCTTTTAGCCAACATACCTCGCTTTGAGCTTTCCTTAAATTACTACAATGTTCCGGAAATTCTAGCAACTTCAATCTATTTAGAAACATAATAAAATTGAACCATAATTACGAAGATATTCGTAGGTTCACCTCATTTAAGTATTTTATCAAACGCTAGGTGTGCAAATTTGAATACAAGGTTCTTCACAAGATTTTCTTCACTCCGCAACCCATTCAATACCAAGAGTTTACTCATATTAGCTCAATTACCATCCCACTATCCTTATAGCTATATGCATGCATATATAAAAACTCTCATACCTAATAATCACACTCCCCATTACCCATCTTCTACCCAAACTCGTAATTGAAGATGAGGGTTAGAACCTTACCTCTTGGGTGAAGATCTTGTGAGATTTTCCTTCTTGAAGATTGAGGCAAGAATGGATGAGTAGAATTGCTAGGTCTTCTCCATCTCTCTCTAAGAAACTCTCACTTCTCTCTAAAAATATCAGATTTTTTCCTTCAAAATGAGCCCCAAAGGGTAATAATCAAAATGGGATCGGGTAAGAAAATTTCTAAAAATGATCCCCGAAGTCAATTATATGGTAGCAAAGTCGATATATGGCCAGCAAAATAGATATGTGGTAGCATAATCGATATGTGGCCAGCAAAATGGATATCTGGGTAGTATAATCGATTATGCGGCTAGCAGAATAAATATGTGGCCAGCAGAATAGTTTTGCGGCCAACACAATAATCTTCAAAATTTTCCCATTTTTCTGTTCCACTTAGCGATGCTTATGCGGTCCGCTGAACAGTTACGTGGTCGTGAACTTGACCGCAGAATTGCCTTCTTCTACCAAAAATTACCCTCAACACTTAGTGCATTCTTCAATCCAAGAAGTCCCTGCCGCTGCTCGTTTATTATAATTTTGAAACACATTAGCTATCTTGGCACCACGCAACCTTAAATTACTTGCCGGAAATTTTTGGGGACTTGTAGATTTGGACTTGATTTTGGAATAATACTTGGGGTAATGAGTAGTTAGGATCTATCCCTTGACTTGGGTTTTGACTGCGTGGGCCCGGGGTTGACCTTTTCTTAATTGGGTAAAGATTGCGACTTTATTGTTAGGAATTTATTTCTTTGGTATTGTTTGATGTTATTGAGTTATTTTTTGGATAGGTTTGAGCCAGACGGAGGTGTTTTTTAAAGGGAAGGATATTTTAGAGTATTAATTTGTGCTTATTGGGATAAGTATCTTACCTAATCTTGTGTGACGGAATAACCATTAGGCTTGGACCTTATTTGTCTAATTGAAATTTATGTATTATAACGTATATGTGAGGTGATGAGCGTATATGCGGGTGCTATATATGAAATTGTGTGCTCTCTATGATACATGCATTATTCTCGTGTGACTACGCGAGCTTACCTTTTTATGATACAGATCATGTTTTAGGATTATGATTTTCCTAATTGGCCAAGTTGGGCATATGTGGAATCATCGCTAACTTGATTTAGCCGTTGTTATGCTTTATATGTTGGATCCCCATACGCATTTTATTTTTATCATATCCTTGTTCACTTTATTGATGAGTTGTGAGGATGTTCCTCTTGATGATAATTTATTATCTTGCATTGTTGTGATTATGGCACGTGTGGACTTGTTGGGCGGATTGATTGGGTATTAACACGAGATTTCTGCTGTGTGATTGTGATTGGTATTGTTATTGTGTCAGTGTACAGAGCAATAACGGTGGATATTGTTATTATGGAGCATTAAGGGTGAATCTTGTTATTACATAGCGATAAAGGTGGATATTGTTATTACAAAGCGATAAAGGGTGGATATTGTTATTATTATGGAATGTGGAGTACGAGGTGACATTTTCCTCTATTTCTACTGGACGATTTGTTTGTCAAAATTTGATTTTCTTGCGTTGAGTTGTTATCACATGATATAATGGGATGGTTGGTATTGTACTCTGTTATATATATTCTTGCTGCCAGTTTTTGATATATATTTTATAGGCTCTTTAACTACTGAATATCACATGACTTGAACCTTGTCACTACTTCACCGATGTTAGTATTGATACTTACTAGGTACCAATTGAGGTGTACTCATATTACACTTTTGCACTTTGTTGTGAAGATCTTAGTGTTGGATGTAGCAGACCTCATGAGTGAAACTATGATGGATCGAGTGGATTCAATGAAGTGTTGCATGGACGCCACAGAACCTTGGAGTCCCCTACTATTATTTTTATATTGTTGTATTTCCATTCAAACATTATTATACATATTGAGACCCGCCATGTACTCTGATTAGAATTCTATCACGCCCCGACCTCGACGAGAGCGACCGGCACTCAACCGAGATAATCCGACCGAGCAAGCCTACTGGATTTCCTTCTACCAAACTCACCCATAAATAAAAAGAGAATAAGCTTCATTAATTTAGTTCAAGAGGATTCATGAACAACATTGATTTCATTACCATTAGTTACTTCATTTTATAGTGTCAGAATACATACACATTCATAGTTGATGTGAAACAAGTAATTGAAATACAACAAGACTGGTCTGACTATCCCAACACCCATATACAACCCACACTGTGTCTACGGAGCCTCTATGGATACAGAATACTACGATAATGATGGCAACAAGGCCTCAGCTATATCTCAAACATAATACATGTGGGAGAAAAGATACATGACCCCGAATGAAGCGGTGCTCTCAAAATCTACTGAGAAGAGTGTGAGTTGCTTTCAATGATCAATGCCACCTGCTGCGGAACCACCTATATCTATCAAAGATGCAGCGCCCCTGGCAAAAGGGACGTTAGTACATATGGGATAGTACTAGTATGTATGACTAAACACCCTCTCATTAGAATAAGTAACAATATAAGAAAGAACAGTCATAGAATCAATGGAAACCTCAAACAATACTAAACATCAAGTTAGAAGCAAGATAAGTCTTCAAGTAAATTTCAATTATTTTAGGTTGGGAGATCTTAGCACCGATATAGATATACCACCGTGTATTTTGCACGGAGTCCCATCACGGGCCGATCGTCTAGACCGTCTCACCTAAGACATCAACCGTAATCACAACCATAATCTCAATCTCAATCATTATTTCAATCACAATTTCAAGCACAATCACCACCATGTGTGCGGTATGGCGTCCGATCACGACCCGACCGACTAGGCCGTCTCACCACAATGCCACTTGGATCGACATCACCCTTTTCTAGCAATCTTCTCATCCCAATAAAGGGGAATATTCTCATCACATCAATCTCATCCCAAATAAGGGGAATATTCACAATTCACTCCTACACCGGCACGTGTAGTTTCGGGGTTAGGTTATTTCAACCTACCCTTCCTCGGTGACTAGCTATACTCCCAAAGTGTTTAATTATTTTAAGGATTTTCAACTCATTCCAAAATCTTTTACACGCATATTTGTTTTATTGGCACTCATGGACCCAAATATGATATCATTCTTGGGGACGTTGGCCGTATTTTATATTTCATGCTCACCTCTTTCATTTTCAAACATCATCACGGACCTTCGACAACCAAGCATTTTATTCAAGACTTTAAGCACACATGTGAGCAAGTCAGAGTCTTAAGCACATTGAGATTTCTTAAACAATTTGGCATAATAGTTTTCATTTGAATCACGACTTGATGTTATGACAATAAGATATGCAACCCATAATTTGAACACATTCTCAAATAGTAGCATAACATAACAAGAACATTTGGAATACATCTTGAACAAATATATCCTTTGTCACAAGGCTTATTTGGAATGATCAATTTATAACGAGCAATTCGTGACTTACAAGGATATTGGGGGGTTGAATTCTAAAAGAGGAGTTTAGCCAACATACCTGAAATTCGTCCCTTAATAATACTACGATGGTCCACCACACTAAACAACTTCACTCAACAACAATGCAACACAATTGTACCAGTATTAGTAAAATTTCTATACTTTATGTCATTCAGACTTTTATCAAACATCTAATGTGCATGTTTTTCTACAACCTCATTCAATGGAATTTCTTTACCCAACAACCACCTTCCACACCAATGATTCACCCTACAATCGTCTCAAGGTCATCCATAACTTCCATTAGCACATGTATGCCCAACAATTCACATCCAAAACATCAATCTCATTAATTAAACAAATTAAAATCTCTACAACACCAATACAACCTATGTTAGGCAGTTATGGCTTCCAATCACTATATCATAAGTCGTAAGATTGGTTAGAGATGGTAGACATACCTCTTATAATGAAACATTTGAAAAATCCCAACTTGTAGTGTTCTTGACGAATTTGGGGATTTGAATGGAAATCTATGGACCTTCTAGATTAATCCTTGTTAATATATGTAATTAGGAGTAGTAACCAACTCAAAATACTCCAAAAACATTACTTTGGTTCATGGGGGGGGGGGGGAGTATAGGACAGATTCCCCTTGTTAGAGCAAGCCCTAGCAAAGAAATGACTTAGCCACTCTCTCTCCCCGGCCTTCAGGGGTATTTATTGGGCTTCTACATGAACGGCCGTGCACCTGGGCAAGTGACCTCGCATCTGGTCACACACACAAGGCAGAAACCCTTCTTATATGCGCGATCGCACATTTGGACGCGCATATGGCATATGTCCAGTAAAATGTCCATAACATTTCGTATAAAAATCCAAATGACAAACAGTTTGATGCGTTGGAAACTAGACTCAAAGGGCTTTAAGTTGATAGGTATATCACCACCTATGTCCTTATAGTTTGGTAGACGCATGCATTTGAAGTCGGGTCTTGTGCAAATTTATTTGAAACTTTAGCCCATTTATTTGACCCTAAAAAGCATCCAATAGACCTACTACACTTAATATCATGATCATAAAAGTTGTTATAGTCCTTAACCCCTCGTGGAAGGCAAGACGACACTTAAGCGACTTGTGAGCGTGCTTATGGTTTCAGACTAATAGGAAATTTAAGGGGCCTCCCATCCTCCCTCGCTTAGGATCATTCGCCCTCGAATGAGGGGAAAAATCTGCCATTAGCATCTAATGTGACCCAATTGTTAGTTCACACACCAGTAGTCCAAAATTTTGACTAACTCTCCAAATTTCCAAAACTTTCGCTGGAGTCTCCCCTGTAATTTTTCCTATGCACTTGCCAGAGAATCCCAAAACAAGTCCTAAAAACATAACCACAACATAACAATGCAAAATAATGGAAACAAAACCGGCCACAATGGCGTAAACATTACACTACCAAGAAGGAGAATCATTAACATAGTTGTACAGGGGGGAAACAAAATTTATAGAAAGTTAGCTTTTAACATCTTGGACACAATTACACAGCTATTCCAATAAATAAGGATACTTCTTCTTCATCTCTTCCTCGGCTTCTTAGGTGGCCTCTTCAACCTACTGGTTCCGCCATAGTACTTTCGCGGAGGCAATTTCTTTGTTTCTCAGCTTACAGACTTGCCTATCAAGAATGGCAACTAGAATTTCCTGATTAACCTCAATTGTCTCGACCGAAACAATGAGCGATAGATCTCCAGTCACCTTTTTCAACATGGATACATGAAACACCGGGTGCACTAAAGACATCTCTGGAGGTAGTTCAAGCTAGTAAGCCACCCGACCAATCCTCTGAATGATCCTTTACGATCCGATACACCTCGGACTCAACATCCCCTTCTTACCAAAACGCATTATACCCTTCATGGGGGAAACCTTCAATAATACCCAATCATCCTCTTTCAACTCCAAATCCCCACGACGCACATCCGGATAGGCCTTCTGATGACTCTGAGCAGTTTTCAACTATTCTGTGACGATCTTAACCTTCTCCATAGCGTGATACATGAGGTCTGGCTCCGTCAACTATGCTTCCCAGTCTCGAACCACCCAATAGGAGATCTATATCTCCTACCATATAAAGCCTCGAACGGTGCCATAGCATAATAGCTGTTGTAGGCAAATTCTATTAGTGGAAAATAATCATCCCAGCTACCCTTGAAGTCAAGAACACAAGCACGCAACATATCCTCAAGCATCTAAATGATCCAGTCTGCCTGCCTGTCGGTTTGTGGATGAAAGGCTGTACTAATATTCACCTGAGTACAATATCTTCCAAAAATTAGCCATGAACTGTGCCCCTCGATCTGACATAATAGATATTAGAGTGCCATGCAACCGGATAATTTCTTTGATGTATAACTGAGCATACTGTTCTGCGGTGTCGGTAGCCTTAATAGGCAAGAAGTGTGCTGATTTTATGAGTCGGTCCACAATCACCCAAATCGAGTCAAACTTGCGAGGCGTGCGAGGCAGTCCCACCACAAAGTCCGTATTGATCATCTCCCATTTCCACATCAGAATTTATATGTTATGTGCCAACCCACCAAGACTTTGGTGTTTGACCTTCATTTGCTAAAAATTTGGACATCTCGCCATAGAGTCCACTACATTCCTCTTCATATTATTCCTCCAGTAGACTTCCTTAAGATCATGATACATCTTTGTAGAGCCCGGGTGCACAGAACACCTAGAAGTGTGAGCCTCGGTCATGATTCTTTCTTGGAGACCATTCACATTTGGAACACATAGACGCCCTTGGTACCTTAGCGTACCATCATCCATGCCAAGAGAAAAGGCCATGGTATTATGTTTATGATCCCTCCTTCAATTGTACCAACAATGGGTCATTGTATTGCGTCTCTTTGACCTCCACCACAAGCGATTATTCAGCCCTATTTTGCACAATCACTCCTCCTTCACTAGAGTCCGCAAGACAAACTCCCAAAAAAACCAACAGGTGAACCTCCTAGGCCAATGGCCTTTGATATGCCTCCAAGTGAGCCAAACTACCCATAGATTTCCGGCTAAGAGCATCTCCACAACATTAGCCTTCCCCCGATGATATAGAATATCGATGTCATAATCCTTGAGTAACTCAAGCCATCTTCTTTGCTTCAGATTCAATTCCTTCTGTTTGAAAATATATTTAAGGATCTTATGGTCCGTGAATATTCCACAGGTACCCCATACAAATAATGACGCTAAATCTTCAAAGCAAAAGCCACCACCTCGAGCTCTAAGTCATGTGTTGGATAGTTCTTTTCATGATTCTTGAGTTTCCTAGAAGCATAGGCTATCACCTTGCCATGTTGCATTAATACACACGCAAGTCTGATTCTTGAAGCATCACAATATACCACAAACCCACTTGTACCCTATGGTAGAGTCAACACCGCTGCCGTAGTTAATCTTGATTTCAACTCTTGGAAGCTACTTTCATAAGCATCAGACCATTAGAACTTAACTTCCTTCTGCATCAATTTAGTCAACAGGGAGGCAAGAGTAGAGAACCCCCCTCCACAAACTTTCCGCTATACCCAGCTAAGCCCAAGAAACTGCGAATCTCTGTTGGAGTTGTAGGTCTCGGCCAACTCTTCACAGCTGCAATCTTCTGAGGATCAACCTTAATTCTTTCTTTGGAGACGAGATGACCCAATAATGTAACAGATTCAAGCCAAATTCACATTTAAATACTTTGCATAAAACTTGTGTTGATATAGAGTCTGTAAAACTGCCTTGAGATGATCGGCACGGTTCTCTCGATTTCGTGAATATACAAGGATGTCATCAATAAACACTATCATGAAGGAGTCAAGAAAAGGCTTGAAGACACGATTCATAAGATCCATGAAAGCTGCCGGGGAATTTGTTAGCCCAAAAGACATTAGCAGGAACTCAAAGTGCCCATACCGAGTCCTGAAAGCTGTTTTTGGAATATCCTGCTCCCTAATCTTTAATTGGTGATACTTGGATCTTAAATAAATTTTGGGGAAGTACTTAGCACCATGTAATTGGTCAAACATGTCATCTATCCTTGGCAGTGGGTACTTATTCTTGATCGTGACCTTGTTGAGATGCCGATAGTGACCCATCCTTTTTCCTTACAAAAAGGAATGGTGCGCCCTAAGGCGACACACTCATCTGGATGAAACCCTTTTCTAAAAAATCCTTCAATTGTTCTTTTTAGCTCCTTCGATTCTATTGGTGCCATCCGGTATGGTCGAATAAATATAGGTTACGTGCCCGACACCACATAAATCCCAAAATAAATCTCCCTGTCTGGTGGAATCCTAGGGAGCTCATCAGGAAAGACCTCTGAAAATTCATTCACAAATGGTACAGACTCAAGTGTAGGTGCCTAAGTGTCGATCTCTGTAACCCTGAGCAAATGATAAATACACCCCTTACTAATCATCTTGAAGGCCTTAAGGTAAGAAATAAACCTACCTTTCGGCACCACATTGTTCCCCTTCCATTCAATAACTGGCTCATTTGGAAATTCAAATCTAAAGGTTCTGGTTCGGCAATCAAGCTTAGCGAAACATGAATAAAGCTTGTCCATCACCCTGATTACATCAAAATCAGCAATTCTTAATTCGATGAGATCAGCCATGGTGTCCTAACCACGCACCGTGACAACACAGTCCCTATAAACCCTCACGGCCATAATAGACTCACCAACCGAAGTGGATACAGAAAATGACTCTTGAAGTTGTTCCGGTTCGATTTCAAATTCCATAGCAACATAAGGAGTGGCATAGGATAAAGTTGAACCGGGACCAATAAAAGCATATACATCATGAGATTGAATAGTCAATATACCTGTGACTACATCTGGAGAAGCCTCTGCACTCTGGCAACCACTCATAGCATAGAAACGGCCGGGTCCTCCAAAATCTGTGTACCACCCCTAGCTGCACCACGCCCTGCGGGTGCTGGAGTGCCTCGAGCTGGAGATGGTGCTGCGGATTTAGTAGCTGCAGAACTGGACGGTTGTGCCGTGCCGTGCCCTGCCCGCACCCTGGCGGGACGGATGACAGTCTCATCGAATGTGACCTCTCAATCCGCAACCATAGCATATGGATAGGCCCATGTAGCAGACTCCCAAGTGCATCTTCTCACACCTATGGCATCAGGGTCTCCTCTGCTGCTGGAATCCCTCACCAGGCCGACCCTGCTGGTAGGACCCCTTGTTGCACTGACAGGGCCTAAAACGACTCCACTACTGCTGACTGGGACCTGATGGCGGCGCACTGACAGAAGATTGAGCAAAAGATTGGGATGGCCCTGATGACCCTCCCCTAAATGCCGACCTACCACCACCACCACCAAAAAAAACACCAAATATGCCCGCGGACCGGGCCTTGATGGTACCCTCTCGCTCCATCCAACTCTTCAATTTATGGTTCTCTGTAGCTTGCGAAAATGCCACAATCTTCCCATAGTTCATATCAGAATTCAAGGAAGATTTAGCAGCCTCATTAATAACCAAGGGGCTAAGGCCCAGCGCAAACCGGCGCACTCTCGCCTCCATAGCGGGCACCATGTAGATGGCATACTTGGACAGGCGTGCAAACCTCATATGATAATCCCACACACTCATGCTACCTTGTTTCAGACTCTTAAACTCAGCGGCATGGGCTGTCTTCATCTCAGAAGGGAAAAATGATCAATGAAGGCATCGACAAACTCACTCCATCGCGCCGGATGGCTCCCCTCCTCACGGGGACTCCTCTCATAGTTCAAACCAAGAATATGCCATCTCTTTCAGGGGATAGGAACCCAACTCCACTGCTTCCTTCTCAGTAGCACGCATAACGCGAAGAGTCTAGTGCATCTCATTAATAAAGTCCTGGGTCCTCGAGATTAGCACTCGTGAAAAATGGAGGGTCTAACTGAAGAAACTTGTTCACCCTAGAACTAGAAGATTCTCCTAGCTGACTGGAAGAAGTAGGTGCAACATTTGATCTCTAGGTCTGAGAAGCCACTATCTGAGTAAAAATCTATATGGCCCCTCTAAGATCCCCCTCAAAAACATCGGGACCGAAAGCTGGGTCTGGAGGTGGAACCAAAATATCAGTTGGAGGGATCATTGAACCCTCAGTAGGTGTAGGAACTGGTGCGGTCTGATCAGGTGTAGTAGAATCAGGCCGTGTACTAGCCGGGGGAATATTCTCACCCCTTAGGTGCTCACCCGCATCATTAAGTAAAGAATCATTTGCCACTCCTGGGGTGGCATTAGCTCCTTGGCAAGTTCTTGCTTTCTTTCTAGGTGCCATATACTGAAAAATAGAGCAATCCATGAGTTAGAGGAGGCACAGTCTTACAATTAGCTCTATCGCATGATTTGTAACATCAAAGAAGGGTATTATTCTTAAATACCCAAGTAGCCTCCTAATTATAGATGTGGTCGACACAACCGATAAGAAGGACTCAACTAGACACGGCTCCGATACATCTTAGGACACATTAAAACCTTAGGCTCTTATTCCAAGCTTGTCCTGCCCCGATCTCGGGTAGCGCTACCGGCGCTTAGCGAGCTAACCCGGCCGAGCAAGCCTTCTGGATTGCCTTATACACAACTCACCCGTATGTAAAGAGAGGATACGCTTCATTAATTTACTTCAAAAGGATTCATGAACAACACTGATTTCATTACTATTAGTTACTTCATTTTATAGTATGAAAATACATACATATTCATAGTTGATGTGAAACAAGTAATTCAAATACAACAAGACTGGTCTGACTATCCCAACACCCATATACAACCCACACTGTGTCTACGGAGCCTCTATGGATACAAAATACTACGATAATGCTGGCAACAAGGCCTCAGCAATATTTCAAAACATAATACACGTGGGAGAAAAGATACATGACCCCGAATGAAGTGGTGCTCTCCAAATCTACTGAGAAGAGCGTGTGCTGCTTTCAATGATCAATGCCACCTGCAGCGGAACCACCTATATCTATTAAAGATGTAGCGCCCCCAGCAAAAGGAACGTTAGTACATATGGAATAATACTAGTATGTATAACTAAACACCCTCTCATTAGAACAAGTAGCAATATAAGAAAGAACAGCCATAGATTCAATGAACAACTCAAACAATACTAAACATCAAGTTAGAAGTAAGCTAAGTCTTCAAGTAAATTTCCATTATTTTAGGTTGGGAGATCTTAGCACCGATATAGATATACCACCATGTATTTTGCACGGAGTCCGATCACGGCCCAATCAGCTAGGCCGTCTCATCCCAGACATCAACCACAATCACAGTCACTATCTTAATCTCAATCATTATCTCAACCACAATTACAAGCACAATCACCACCATGTGTGCGGCATGGCATTCGATTACGACTCGAGCGGCTAGGCCGTCTCACCCCAATGCCGTGTGGATCGACATCCCCCTTTTATAGGAATCATCTCATCCCAATAAATGGGAATATTCTCAACACATCACTCTCATCCCAAATAAGGGGAATAGACAAAATTCACTCCTACACCGGCACGTATAGTTTCGGGGTTAGGTTATTTCAACCTACCCTTCCTCGATGACTAACGATACTCCCAAATTATTTATTTATTTTAAGGATTTACAACTCATTTCAACACCTTTTACACACATCTTTGTTTCATAGGCACTCATGGCCCCAAATGTAATATCATTCTTGGAACGTTGGCCGTATTTCATATTTCATGCTCACCTCTTTCATTTTCAAATATCATCATGGATCATTGACAACAAAGCATTTCTATTCAAGACTTTAAGTACACATTTGAGCAAGTAAGAGTCTTAAGCACATTGAGATTTCTTATAGAATTTGGCATAATAGCTTTCATTTCAATCAAGACTTGATGTTATGACAATTCGATATGCAACCCATAATTTGAACACATTCTCAAATAGTAACATAACATAACAAGAACATTTGGAATACATCAATACACATATATCCTTTGACACAAGGCTTATTCGGAATGAACAACTTATTATAAGCAATTCGGAACTTACAAGGACATTGTAGGGTTGAATACTAAAAGAGGAGTTTAGGAAACATACCTGAAATTCACCCCTTAATATTACTACGATGGTCCACCACACTAAACAACTTCAATCTACAACATGCAACACAATTGTAACGGTATTAGTAAGATTTCTATATTTACTTAGACTTTTTGTCAAACATCTAATGTGCATATTTTTCTACAACCTCATTCAATGGAATTTCGTCACTAACAACAACCTTCCACAGCAATGATTCACCTTACAATCATCTCAAGGTCATCCACAACTTCCATTAGCACTGGCATGCCCAACAATTCACACCCAAACAATTAATCTCATTAATTAAACCATTTTAATATCTCTACAACACCAACACAACCTATGTTTGGCACTTATGGCACTTATGGGTTCCAATCACCATCCCTTAAGTGATAACACATATTTCATCCATAAATAATCACCATAGACTAGTTAGAGATAGTAGACATACCTCATATAGTGAAACTCTTGAAAAATCCCAACTTATAGTGTTCCTGACCACTTTGGGGATTTGAATGGAAATCTATGGATATTCAAGATTAATCCTTGTTAATAAAAGTGTTTAGGAGTAGTAATGAACTCAAAATACTCAAAAAATATTACCTTGGTTCATGGGAGGGAAGCATAGGACGGATTCCCCTTGACAGAGCAAGCCCTAGCTCAAAGAAATGACTTAACCACTCTCTCTCCCCGGCCTTGGGGGGTATTTATAGGGCTCCTACGTGCGCAACCATACACCTTGGCAAGTGAACGTGCATCTGGCCGCGCACACAAGGCAAAAACCTCTCTTATATGGGCAGTCGCGCATATGGAATAGGTCGAGTAATATGGCCATACCTTTCCATATACATATCCAAATGACAAACAGTTTGATGAGTTGGAAACTAGACTCAAAGGTCTTTAATTTTATTGGTAATCGCCACCTAAGTCTTTATAGATTGGTAGATGCATACATTTGAAGTTGAGTCTTGTGCAAATTTATTTGAATATTTAGCCCATTGCGTAGCTCCCAACTTGGATTAGTTCTAGGGACCTCCTTAGAACCTATACAACATCCAATACACCTACTACACTTAATATCATGATAATATAAGTTGTTAGATTCCTTAACCCCTCGTGGAAGGCAAGACGACACTTAAGCGACATGTGAGCTTGCTTATGGCCTTAGAATAATAGGAAACTTGAGGGGCCTCACAAGTTCATGACTCGGTATCACCTGGTTTTGGGAAGTTGACATATGCACTTATGTTTGGGTTTCATTGAGACATAACTCTGCAAATTATGTTAAATCCAGAGTTATTATATCGTATTTCAATATTTGTATCAGGTGCGTTTTGCTTGCCTAGTCTTAGAGGTTAGGTTTCATCACGACCCCATTTGGTGGAATTTGGATCATGACACTTCAAATGGGCTTCAACTACCAAGACACATAAGCAGTCACTCTTCCATCTAGCATCAAGATAATACCTAGGCCAAGGCGTGAAGCATAACAAAACACCTTGTAGGATCTAAACCAATGGGTAACACCAAAACTGGGTTGTAGTCAAAGCAACCTTGAGCTTCCTGTAAGGATCCAAAATCCCAACTCAAGGCCATGATGGTGCCTAGCCGAACATGCTAAGCAAGCCTACCCGAAGATAACAAATAAATTCCATTTTCATTATTTAACAGAGATATATAGACATAAATGATGGAAATAGTCTCAAAACATTGATAATATCTGATATAACCACAAGCAAGGCCTAAACACGACCAATACAATACGCCCTCAAAACTAGGTAGCACAAGTACACGAGCAACTACGGATAAGTGATCAAGTCTATATACAGGTCAAGCTGTCTCAAGTACAATAAGTAAGAAATATAATAAGGAACAGGGACTCGGGAAATGTGAAGTAGATCTTTGAAGTGTAGCTCACCTTAAGTCTCCGTCAGATCTCCTAGCCCAATGGAAAGCTCTACTAGGACTAACCTCGAAGAAATAGTGGAGTGGCTAGATGCTTCCGGATATTTACCACACAAATATAATAACATATTCAATAACTAAATAAAAAGTAATATCATGAAAAACAAGAGTCACGTATATCAACATAAACCCTATCATGGCTCAAATTTAATAATGAAAGATGAAATGCTCAAATAAAGGAGCCGGGAATCCCAATTAGCATAAAAAGGATATCAAGTAACAATTTACAATGAGATAAATACTTCAAATCAAATCAATGATAAGAATACATGCTCAACCGGTACAAGATCCATGTACCCCGATACACAATCTATGTATCACATAACCCGATACAAATCCATGTACCGACTCAATACAAAATCCATTTACCAACGACACCCATAAGGCCTAATGTAGCATGGGTTATTACCTGACTTCGAAGGGGCAAATCCAAATCCAAGCACAAGAGTGGTATAATAACGTCCCTCATAAATCAATATCTGATCATCATGTCCAATGTGCCAAAACTGTATCTCACCCGCACGCTTACCCTCCAAGCCAAAATCCTCATTACAATTCACGTATTCATTAATAAGTAAATATATGTATATGTTCAGGAATTTTAGATAGAGTTGCACAAGGACTTCATAAAGATCATATGGATATGTGCTCATAAAATCTCTATATGACTACACATAATTGTGCATTTCAACATATCAAGAACAAGTTCCCATGCCTTCACAATTATTCATAATCTTAGGCATGATCTATAACATGAATAAGAGAGCAAATGTAGTCACATAAGTCAAACAAATCATGAATTAGACGAGCACATAATGAAGCAAGGCATATAATATTTCATTTTGTACCACTGATCATGAGTTAAACTCGGTAAGTGCATATACGCTAGCCACCACGTATATGTGCAACCTCCAATACCATAAAAACATAGAAAATAAGTTAAATCCTAGGGGGTTTCTCTTTTATCAAGTTTAGCCAAGAGACTTACCTCCACCCGGTAGCCTATAATCACATAAAATAACATTGCTTCTCAAATCAACTGCTAAACGAGAAAAATCAAGCCAAATACAACTCAATATCGTCAAACATGGCCATAGAAATCGTACCCAAATAATATAGATTGAATCATTAATCAATGGAACAAGGTCAACCAAAAAGTCAACCCGAACTCGCCTTCTGGAACCCGACTAAATTCACTAATCACGAACGCTCATTCAAACACGAATCCAAATATATAAGTTTCATCCAAATTCAATTACAAATCGTAGTTCAAATCTCAATTTGTTCACTTTAGAAAAGTGTAAGGGCCCATATAATTTTTCAAAGGAATTTAAGGTTTCGTTGTGCCGAGGTAGGCTAATGGGTTTGAGGTTGTAGAAACGAGCTACGGTATAGACTTTTTGGGTTGAAGAATGCACTAAAGTAGTGATGGGAATTTTAGGCAGAAGAATGTGATTCCGCGGTCAATTTTACGACTGCGAAATGGTTTCGCAGACCGCATAAGCATCGCAAAGTGGAGCAGGAATGGGCAAATATTGAAAAAACTATTCTGCTCTCGCATAATGGATTCTGCTATCGCATAATTGATTCTGCTACCGCGTAATTGATTCAGTTGCCCACATAATTGATTCAGCTGCCCACATAACAATTCTGCTACCACATAATCGATTCTGCTGCCCACATAATGATTTTGCAGCCCACATAACGATACTGCTACCACATAATTGACTTCGGGGGTCATTTTTGGAAAATTTCTTATCCGACCCTATTTCGATATAAGGCCTTAGCGGATCATTTTACAAGTTAAAATCTAATTGTTTAGAAAGAGGAGAGAGCTATTTTAGAGAGAAAAAGGAGATGTCCTAGAATGCTAATCATCCATTCTTGCCCCAATCTTCAAGAATCAAGGAAGCCAATCCCAAAGATCTTCATCTAAGAGGTAAGGTTCTACTCCCTAGTCCAAAATTTCGGGATTTAAACTATAAGTACGTCATGAGAGGTATGATTATGAGGTGTGGAGGTTGTTGAACTAAAAATGGTAAATGATTTGTTGTGGGATGAAAGGATTGCACCATAGAAACCTTGTAGTGGACATTACACACCTAGTGCTTGATGAAATCCTTAAGTGAGCTAAAACCATGAATCTCTCCTAATTATGGTTCAATTTTATTATATCTCTAGTTGATTGGAATTGCTAGAATTGTTGGGACATTGTGGTAACCTAAGGAAAGCTCAAGCAAGGTCTGTTGGCTAAACTTCTTTCCTAGAATTGAATCCCATGATGTTCTTATAAGTCCCGAGTTATTCATTACAAATTAACTATGCGAATAAGCTGTGTTGAAAGGTATATGTTCAAAATGTATTCCGGATGCTCTTATCATATGATGTTACCCTTCAAGAATGTGTTCAAAACATGAGTTGGGTATACAAATGTTATGAATCCAAGTGGTGTTTCAAGTGAAGGTTATTATGCTAAATTATGTCAGAAGTCTCAATGTGCATAAGACTCTTAATTGCTCATAGGTGTACTAAAAGTCGTAATTAGAGATTCTTTGTTGTTGATAATCTATAAAGATGCTTGAAAGTGAAAGTAGTGAGTTGGGGATATAAAGTGTGGGCACCGTGCCACGAATGAAAGTTATACTTGTGGCCAATAGCGCCAATGAAATGAAATGATGTGTGAATTATTATGAAATGAGCCTTGATTCAACTATTCCAAATTGACTCCGAAAATAAAATTATCCAAAATCTTATGTACTCAAGTCATTTCCAAATGTGGTTGTTCTAACTAATGCTATGCTTGGTAGGTATTTCCAATATGTTTTGAGGTCTTACATATTCATGAGTTGAAAGTAATTGTGAAGTGATATATGGTGTGAAAGGTTATGAGATGAACGTATTTGTACTTATGTTTCCAATGTGTTATAAGCTCCTACGCCCTCATGAGGAGAGGCTATGGTGTTCCTTAATATTTTAAAAGTTCTTGATGTCCTTTGATCACCCATGGCAAGCACAAGTAAGTGATGGTATGATTATGAAATGTGGCCGTTTGCCAAAATGAGAATTATGAGGTGTTGTATGTCCCTGTCTTCAATCATAGTATGTATGCTATTAAAATAATTAATGTAAATGAATTAGATGTTAAGTCCCCAAGAATCATGAACTTAACTAATGACCTTAAGATGACAAGAGAGTATATAATGAAGTGGAAGAGGGATGTCCTATGCTAAGTGACGATAAATCTTATGGAAAACGTATTTGGGCCATGTGTCATTGAAATCCTCAGAGATTGGTGGAACTTACTTGGAATTCAAGACAAAAATACTTTTCTTACTTCCCAAGATTTTGCCTTCAACACCCAGATCCTACATGATGTTTTCTGCGGAGATACTGGCCAAAGACAGGAGAAAATGCGAAGACAACTCTTCGAGATGAAGTGTGTGTCATTCGACAGAAATGACATTAACAGGCATTTTCATAAAATGGCAAAGATATACTTTGAAATCGGCGGAGACATCAATCTGAAGCAAGCCTCTGTCTCTTCCCTTCCAAAGTTATTGGCAATCATAGTATGTATGCTACTAAAATAATTAATGTAAATGAATTCGATGGTAAGTCCCCTAGAATCATGAACTTAGCTAATGATCTTAAGATGACAAGAGAGTATGTAATGAAGTGGAAGAGGGATGTCCTATGCTAAGCAACGATAAATCTTATGGAAAACATATTTGGGCCATGAGCCATTGACATTGACTTATTGTTTTACCATACGTGTGCTAACGGAATGAGTTTTTGTTCCTCCATGATGAGCATGAATATGAATATGAAGTGTTCCAATGATCCGGGAACTTACTACCTTAAAAGTAGCGCTAGCCGTGTCGCTTTGGGTTTATATATGGTCTTTTGAATAATGATTTGTTCTTATCCTATGGACGGTCTATGAAACGCATAGGTGTATTGTGTAAGTAAACACTATGAACGGTCTATGAAACGCATAGGTGTATAATATGAATGAACCCTATGGATGGTCTATGAAATGCATAGGTGTATTGTATGGTATATTTGAATACTATGGACGGTCTATGAGACGCATAAGTGTATAATATGATATTAATCCTATGGACGGTCTATGAAACGCATAGCTGTATTGTGTAAGGAACATTATGGACGGTCTATGAAACGCATAGGTAATATTGTAATGTAATATGTGACCCTATGGACGGGCTATGAAACGCATAGGTATATAATGTAGTATGTGATCCTATGGACAGACTATGAAATGCTTAGGTGTATGATATGTGAATACTGTGAACGGTCTGTGAAACACATAGGTGTATTGTGTAAGTAAACACCGTGAACGGTCTATGAAATGAACGGGTTTATTGTATAGGTGATATTGCGAACGGTCAATGAAACGCATAGATGTACTGTGTAAGTAAACACTGTGAACGGTCAATGAAATACACAAGTATATTGTGTAAGTAAAAAATGTAAATGGTCTATGAAACACACAGGTGAAATGCATAGGTGTAGGATATGAGAGGGATATGGACGGTCTAGTGAGACGCAATGTTAATGCAGACATTAGGTGCCACTTTCTTTGGCCTTATTTGTACATGTTGTTTCAATTACTTTATATTATTTATTCCACGCATAGTTCATAGGGCTCAGTTAATCCTAAATGATATTTAAAATGATGTAAGCATAATGACACTTGAAATGTGAATCTATGGGATATTTCATTGTTCTTGATGTACTTTGTATGCCACTTATTTGAATTACCATGATTTCATATGTTGTTCTATTTGCCTTACATGCGAGTACTATTCCACATGTACTCATGTCCCTTTTATCAGGCCGCTGCATCTTTTATTGGATGCAAGTATACTTCTACAGGATGATATGGATGTTTGATAGGGATCATCTGCACATCAGATTATGGTGAGCCCGCAACAATTCCAGTGGCTATTCGAGTCTAATTGGTTTTATGTACTTAGGTATCTATTTTCATAAAAGCTCCATGTACACTATGGGTCATGAACTTAAGTTTTGAGTTTCGTCATGTATTTATGTTCATATATATTTATGAACCAACGTACCCATCACGAGAGAAAAAGAAAAACAAACTTGGGCCATTGACCAAATTTATGAAGATCTAATTATGTTTTGATTAATCATGCATGAGTTATGATGAAAGGTCGATGTAACGTAGGCTTGCTCGACTGGGTTCACTCGGTTGACCGCTGATCATGCTCCCCTAGTTCGGGGGTGTGACGACCCGGCTAGTCATCTCGTGAGTTACCGCTCCGTTTTCCCCATTTCTGCTTTATTATGCTTCGCTATTCGTATTTTATGTAATCACGTTGAATGGTTTGCGTTCGGAGTAGATTTGGTTAGAAATAAGACACTTAGTCTCTTTCAAGAAGGTTTAAGTTGTA
Organism: Nicotiana obtusifolia; assembly: GCA_002018475.1. Classification (NCBI taxonomy): domain Eukaryota; kingdom Viridiplantae; phylum Streptophyta; class Magnoliopsida; order Solanales; family Solanaceae; genus Nicotiana; species Nicotiana obtusifolia. The sequence goes on from MCJB01051702.1 coordinate 24,719, forward strand.
AAAGTCAACCGGATGTTGACTTATGGGTTAGAGGGCTCGGATGTGAATTCCGACGATTCGATTAGTTTTGGGAGATGATTTATGACTTAGGAGTGTGATCGGAATTGATTTTGGAGGTGCCGTGTAGAATTAGGCTTGAATTGGTGGAGTTAGTATTTTGGCGATTTCCGGTTGTTAGGCGAGATTTTGATCCGAGGGTCGGAATGGAATTCCGAGAGTTGCAATAGCTTCGTATGATGATTTCGGACTTAGGCGTATGTCCGGATTTAAAATTTGAAGTCCGTAGAACAATTCAACGCATTTTGGCGAATGTTGGAAAATAGAAGATTTTTGGAAAGTTTGACCGAGGGGTTGACTTTTTGATATCGGGGTCGGAATCCAGTTTTGAAAAAGTTCATAGGTCTGTTATTTCATTTATGACTTGTGTGCAAAATTTGAGGTCAATCGGACTCGATTTGATAGGTTTCGACATCGAATGTAGAAGTTGGAATTTATTAGTTTCATTAGGCTTGAATTGGGATATGATTCGTGTTTTTAGCATTGTTGGATGTGATTTAAGTCCTCGACTAAGTCCGTAATATGTTTTAGGACTTTTTGGTATATCCGGACGGGGTTCCGAATGGCTCGGGTGAGTTTTGGGTGGTTAAACGGACTATTTCATCTTTGGAAAATATGAAAAACAAATTGCAGAAAATTGCAGAAAAACTGGTGCGTGTAGTCCAGTTTGGAAGCTCATATATTGCAATGTATAAGGAATCAGAAAAATTGCAAAAGATAAAAGTTGTAGCCCTTTGAATCTAGTTTTGCAGAATGATAAACCATCAATCATTTGGACATATATACAGAAAGTTACGATAGTTTAAAGTTGACTGGTACTGCTGTTGTTTTCCAGGCAGTAAGCATGGCAGAAATTTCTGCTGCACAGGACTGACTTTGGAAGCTTATATCTCATAATTTGTAAGGACTTTGGAGATGATCCAAAAATAAAAGTTGTAGACCTTGTATTCTAGTTTCCAGAAAGTTAAACCATTCATGATTTGGATATTCTATGAGAACTTGATGATTGATCGAAGTTGGCTGGTGGAGCAATATCGACAGAATTTCCTAATGCACTTTAGAAGCTCATATCTCGGAATATATAAGGAATTATATAGTGTACAACCTATCAAATGAAAGATCTTCGAGTCTAGTTTCTAAATCTTCAAACCGTTGCTCATTTGAATATTTCGACAAGGAGTTATGAGCATTTTAATAGAAGGTGTACAGCAAGGGAAAAATGATAAGAGGATGTACAACCTGCACAGTGCAGGTACAACTCCATGAAGCCTGGGCAGAATGTTTTAAGCCTTATTTTGACCGTGATTTTGGGTATATTTTCACCCATAGTTGTTCATTTTTGGAGGTTCTTGAAAGAAATTAACGAGGGATTCAAGGAGAATCGATTGGAGGTAAGAATTTTGGACCTAAAACTCGTTTATATTGTGAAATCCACCTAGAAAATCATTGAAGTCTTGCTAAAAATGGAAGAAATAGGGCTTGGGCTTATAAAATTTTAATTGGGTATTTGGAGGACCATTTGGGGCCGGATTTGAGAACTTTTGATATGTACGAACTCGTGGAGAGATAAGGAACCCGTTGATGTGAAAAATTTTGGACTTCGAGAAGTGGGCCCGGGGCTCGGGTTTTGCTAATTTCGGGATTTCTTGGTATTTTTGATTGTTTTTGCTTGGGCTTTATTCCCTCAACATATTGTGATGCATTTGTTCTGAATTTGGATAGATTCGACGCACGTGAAGGCCAATTTGAAGGGCAAAGGCGTCGTGCGCTAAGGATTTAGCCGGTTTGAGGTGAGTAATGATCTTAAATGATGTTCTGAGGGTTTGAAACCCTGGATTTGCACATCGTAGTGCTATATTGAATTGAGACTCGCGCTCGATGATGAGCGTGGGGTCATTTACTACTGGGGATTGTGACTTGGTCCGACCCGATTGATGATTTTACTATGCAATTGATTGAAACTTACGTGTTATCATCATGATTTGGGCTGATTGCCATATTTGGGCTTCTTGCCGGTTATATAAACCCGTCAAGGGTATTATTTGGGCTTCTTGCCGGTTATGTGAACCCTTCAGGGGTATTATTTGGGCTTCGTGCCGGTTATGTGAACCCTTCAGGGGTAATTTATCCCTGTTTTCTAACTGATTTGATTCATTTCTTAAACTCAATTTTGAAATTTAAATGACTTTTCAAATGATATAAATGGATCGAGTGGCACGCCGC
>MCJB01051703.1:0-26993 GCA_002018475.1 Nicotiana obtusifolia
AAGGTGCCTGCAAGACAGTATAGGTTAGTATCAAATTGTTTCATCCCTCCAATGGGAGCCTTTCCAGTGTAACATTGTTGCCATTCCAGGATCAGAGAGCATCCATCTCCCTTTTGTTTGCTTTTGTCAAATAGCTGCTGCCCAGGTTCCTTGTTATTTGCCACAGGGATCTGTTCCTTGTTATTTGCCACAAATTGCAAGCCACATTGCAAGTGTTGCTGGTGATTATGGAAAGCAGCGGTCCAGCATCCTAAATTGATGTAACTCGAGGGTGCTGCTATCAGTTGCATTCTTGCGAGAGGTGTCTTTCCGGTATGGCAGTGTAGCCACAGTGAGCATCCTTTTCCCAGCTGATTGCTGTCCAGAGTTCCCTTTTCCTGTCCCTTGCTAGTTATTATCTGCCACAACATGATTGCAATATTTGCTGAGTATAGCATAGCTTCCTTCAAGGTGCCTGCAAGACAGTATAGGTTAGTATCAAATTGTTTCATCCCTCCAATGGGAGCCTTTCCAGTGTAACATTGTTGCCATCCCAGGATCAGAGAGCATCCATCTCCCTTTTGTTTGCTTTTGTCAAAGCAGCTGCTGCCCAGGGACCTGTTCCTTGTTATTTGCAACAAAATTGCCAGAAGGCATTCTGTGTAGTCATGTTGTTTCCATATCCCTGCACAGGTAACAAATTGATTAGAGAGGATGTCTGTATCCTGTTGTATATTAGTGTCACCTTATTATTTTCACTCGTAGGTAAGGGCATTGTAGCTTGTCTGTATTGAGAATTCTTCTGCCAATTGAATCAAGCTGATTGAAATGATAGCATTCAATTCTTCTGGAGTTGAGAGCATAATTGGCAATATGATCTGCAAGTTTATTGCCTTCCCTGTAGGTGTGTGTTATCCTCAGTTCTAGAGAGTCTTTGAGGCGAAGGATTTCCTCTATCTGCTCAGCTATGCTCCAAGGGGAGTCCCATTTGCAGTTGATTATGTTATTTAGAAGCATGGAGTCGGTTTCTAGCCAAATCTTATTGAGGTTGCAAGAGTTAGAGTATCTCAACGCTTCTAAGATTGCTAGTGTTTCTGCATCTGTGTTTGTTCCTGGTATGCACTCTGTTCCTAGTGCATATATGAGGTCCCCCTCTTCATTTCTTACACAGAAACCAATTGAGATTCTTCCTGGATTTCCTCTTGATGCTCCATCTGTATTGATCTTTACCCATCCCATTGGTGGGGGCACCCAGGTGACCTTTTGGTAATTCAACTTTGGAGAGTGGTTTTCTAACTTCTGGATAAGATCCTGCCATTTGTGTGGGGCATAGAAGCCTGGCTTCCTTGTTTGTACCAAATTCTGCAAAATTGTGGATATTTGGTATATTACTCTGCCAGTTGTGACTGATTCCCCATGTTTATGGCTATTTCTCCTTTTCCATAGTTCCCATATGATGCATGCTGGAAGTGCTTGTATTATTGGCTTTATTCTGCTGATTGTTTGTGCGGTTCAGCATCTTATTATGGCTTGATGGAAAGTTAGTTCCTCGGTTGAGATTCCTGCTGCTTGCATGAAGTATTTCCAGACTCTGGTGGCAGTATTTGATGTGTAAAAGAGATGCGTGATGCTTTCTTCCTTTGGCTCAGTGCAACACCAACATTTTGAGGGGAGTTGGTATCCCCATCTTTTTAGAATATCATCAAGTGGTATTTTGGCTTTCCAGACTCTCCACATGAAGAAAGGAATTTTGAAAGGGAGTCCCTTCACCCAGATCTTCTCATATGCCAGTTTTGGATCCTCTCTTTTCCTTAGGTATTCCCATGCTGATTTGACTGTGAAGTGGCCTTGATTCTGAAGCATCCAGAAGGGAATGTCCATCATGTTTGCTGGTGGCTTGATTGAGTTTACAATGTGTTCTACCCATTCTTGGGGCAAACGATCTGCTAGTTGTTGAAAGTCCCAGCTTCCATTTTGTGTTGCTTCATTCACATTTTGAAGTGTTTCATCTATAGGGGTGTCTGGTGGTATTAGGAAATACAGTGCTCCCATTCTGATCCAATTGTCATACCAGAAAAGTGAGGACCCCATTTTCAGTTGCCAGCCAATTTGATGTTCGATGATATCCCTACATTCTAGCATCTTTTTCCAGACCTGTGATCCTTTCCTCCATAAGACTGTTACCGCATTTTGTGTTTTGCAGTATTTCTGTGTCATGTATGCACTCCATAGGCTGGGTTTTGTTCTGAAGTTCCACCAGAGCTTGCAAAAGAAGGCTTTTGACATGTCGTGGAGGGACCTAAAGCCTGCTCCTCCTTCTTCAAGTGGTAGGCATAGATTATCCCATGATGACCAGTGTCTGCTGGTGCCTCCAGTTGTGCTACTCCAAAAGAATTGGGCAAGTAATTTGTGTATGTTGTTGATCACTTGTTTGGGGGGATTTACTGCTGATAGGAGGTGTATTGGCATGCTTTGCAGGACATGCTTAATCAGTATGGATCTTCCCCCTACGGATAGCAGTTTCCCTTTCCATGACTGCAATCTGTCTTGAATCTTGCTCACAATGTTTTGGTAGTAGATGATCTTCTTTCTTGAGTAGAAGATGGGACAGCCCAAGTATGTGAATGGGAAGTTTTGTCTTCCAATTCCTGTGATTCTTTCAGTTCTTTCTTCAATGGCAGTTGTGACCGAGTGATGCATATAGGTGGCTGACTTGCTCTTGTTTATTAGTTGTCCGAAGGCTGCTTCATATACCTTTAGTGTATCCATGATCATGTGCAGAGTGTTAGCTTCTGTTGATGAGAAAATGATCATGTCATCGGCTTATGCTAAGTGATTGATTCTTGGACTTCTCCTTGGCATTCCAAAACCTTTGAAGCATTTGTTTGTGTGCAATGAATTTAGACCTCTGGAGAGTGCTTCTGCAGCAATGATGAAGAGTGTAGGGGATAATGGATCTCCTTGCTTGACTCCTCTCTTTGATTTGAAGAATCCTCTTGGTTGACCATTGACGAGGATGGAGTACCAGTTGTTGTTCAGTATGTCCATGATCATTCCTATGATGATTTCATCAAATCCCATTTTCCTAAGGACCTTTGCTATGTATAGCCATGATATTCTGTCGAAAGCTTTGGTCATGTCTAGCTTGATGATCACATTTGGTCCTGCCTTTTGTCTTTTCCGTATTTCAGCAATGATTTCCTGTGCTAGGATAACATTCTCCACTATTGTTCTGCCTCTCACAAAGCCCGATTGTTCCTGTGAGATTAGGGATGGAAGGATGGGCAATAGTCTTTCATGTATGATTCTTGAGAAGACCTTGTTGATGAAGTTGCTCAAGCTTATTGGCCTTAAGTCCGAAAAGGTTTCTATTTCTTTTTTCTTTGGGATCAGGATCAGGTTTGTGTGTGTTATGCACTTGGGGAGTGCTCTACCTGAAAAAAAGGATATGACCATATTTTGTATGTCTTCTCTTATTATTTCCCAGCATGACTGATAAAAAGCTCCTGTGAATCCATCCGGACCTCCTGCACTGTCTTTATTCAGACTGAAGACTGCATTTTTTGTTTCTTCAAGAGTTGGGATTCTGCTGAGTTCCTCATTCTGGTGTGGACTTATTGTCTGTTGGATATTGGCCAGAATGCTGAAGTCTGTGGGTGTGTTCTGTTCTGTACATTGCTCCTTATTAAAGGAAATGGCTTCCTCCACAATTTGCTCTTCTTCTTCCAGCCAGATGCCAGTCTTGCTCTTGATTCTTTGGAGTTGTAGTCGTTTCCTTTTGTCATTGACATGGTTATGGAAGAATTTGGTATTTCTGTCTCCATCTTTGAACCAGGACATCCCAGCTTTTTGTTTCCAGAATTGTTCTTCTATTGCTAGGTGTCTCAATAATTGTGCTTGTACCTTGTGTAGCCTTTCTCTGTTTTCTACCGTTGGTCTTTCTTCGAATTGTTTCTCATGCACTAGTACCACTTCCTCCATGCTGGCTATAGCCATGAATATGTCTCCAAAAGTGGCCTTGCTCCAGTTTGTCAAGGCTTTCTTGAGCTTCTTTAGTTTGTGATTGAACATGATGAATGGATCTCCTTGGAAATCTGCTTGCCAGTTTTCTTTGACGAGGGTTTGGAAAGTTTCATGTTTAGTCCAGAAGTTCAAGAACTTGAAAGGCTTTTTGATCCTTGTTGGTTCCTGATCAAAGTATATCAGCAGGGGGCTATGATCTGATCCAATCTTGCTTAGATGGGTGATTTCTATTGTTGGAAAAACCTGTTGCAATAGTTGATTTGCTAGACATCTATCTAGCCTTTTGAAAATGCACTCCTCGTCTGCTCTTTCATTCCACCAGGTGAAGATACTTCCTTTGAAGCCCAAATCTGTTAGGCAACTGATGTTTATGCAATGGTTGAAGTCATCAACTTCATTGAAAGGTACTGGGAGTCCTCCAAATTTTTCTTCCTGCTCACATATGACATTGAAATCCCCTCCAATTAACCATGGGCTGCTGATTGTTTGCGATAGCTCATATATTGTATCCCATAGTTCAATTCTTTCCTTTGGTGTGCATTTTGCATAGACTAGGGTGAGGATTAGCTTTTCTTTTTTCCCTATGTGGATCAGCTGCAGTGTGAGTTGCTGTGCCGTGTCAGTGAGCACTTTGACATTGTAATCATCCTCCAGAAAAGCCCATATTTTGTTCGACACGTTTGCAATTGCCTGTGCCATGCCAATTTTCCTTCTGTATTGCTCAAGTTTTTTGACTTGTTGCTTTGGCTTCATAATACCAATGAATTCAAATCGGTGCTTGTTGTTGAGTGTGATCAGTCTTTCAAAAGCTTGCATTGTTTTGACTGATCTTATATTCCAAATGATTGCTTTCATTGATTCAAGTATGTGGGTGCTCTTTGACTGTTCAGTGTTTGCTTTGATGCCGAGGCACCCTTGTTTTGTTTCTTTGAAAAGTTCCCTCTGGCTGTTAGTTTGTTTGCTTGTCTTGGTGATAAATCCCCCTGCCTTGCTGCATTCTTTATGTTTGGTGAAGCATCTTCATTATCCAAATCCTTTCCTGTGTTTTCTGTCATTTCATTCATTGGTTTGAATGATGTTGTCATTGTTTTTGGCTTGAAAATTGCTTGTAGTTGGGCTCTCAAAGATCCTGTTCTTATGCTAATGTCTTGTTATGTGATTGCCAACTGTTGATACTTGTTGTAGAGTTGATTTCAAGTTTCTTTGGTGTTCTCCTCTTCTTCATGAATTCCATCAGGTAGTTCTCCTTCTTCTGAGCCTTCTTCCAATTGGTCTGCCCATAGCTTACCTGTAATTTGCTCTGGTAGCCTGTTTGCTGCTGCTTCTCTCATTGCCCTTGACTCTCCCTGTGTGCTATTGAGTGACTTTTGGCTTGTATTTTGGCTGCTTTTATGGAAGCTTTCTCTAACCCATTGTGATGTGGATTCCCTCTTTCTTTCTTCTATTTTGTTGGCTGTTGTCTCTGTTTTTTCTTTATCTGTGTTGGCATTTTTGCTACTGGATGGTGTTGTTCTCCTGTTGCTGGATTCAGCTGCTTCTTGTGCTATCTGAATTGTTTGGTTGTCCTTTGGCATTGGTGTGCTTTCTGATATTCTGTTTTTTGCACTGCTGGCCAAAGGGGCTGCGTGAAGTGTTTTAATTGCTTCCTGATTTTCTTCACTGCTGCCCATCATTGCTATGCCATTGTCCAGAATTTCAGAATCGATTGCATTCAATTCTTTTACAATCTGAACTTCTCCTCCAGCAGCTGTTGCTCTTGCATTGCCTGAGTTATGAAAGTTTCCTGGGGCAGCCTTGTTTAGCAGTGATGCCTCAGTGTGTTCAGTTCCTTGTTGCTCTATGTTCAGCTTCCCATCTTCTTTGTCTGTTTTCTGTTTCAGCTTAGTGAGTTCTTTTGTGACCATATAGTGCATTACTCTGTTTGTTGCTCTGCTGTCTGCTGTGTGAATTGCAATTTTGTTAACTGTTTCCTGGCTTCCTTCTCTACTACCCATCACTGCTATGTTGTTTTTCAGATTTCCAGAGTCGGATGCATTCACTTCCTTTGCAGTCTAAACTGTTCCTTCTTCTTTGCCTGGCATTGTTTCTCCTGCTTCTATTAATCCCTCCTTGTGATTATCTGTTATTTTATCAGTGCTTTCAGCAAGTGCATCAAAGTTATTGGTTACCAGGATCTGTTGAGACTGCCTTTCCAAAGTGTGCTTCTGTTTTCCAACTTTAGTGCGAGAAACCTTATTATTTTGTCTATAATCCTTCACTTCTTTCCATTGAGGGCCAATATTACCAACAACCTTTCCGCTTGATAGGATCATTAGTGGGTCTTTCTCTGCTACATCTTTCCCCTTTGATTTCCGAAGATCAACCTGTCTTTGTTCTTCAGCATTGTCTGCAATCAATTCTGGATGGGCTTTCCAACATTCTGCCATTTCATGTCCTTGAATTCTGCATTGCGTGCAGTATTTGGGGAGGTAGTCATATTGCACTTTGATCCATTCAGTTCTGATTTCCCCCGTCGATTCATTTTCAATGTCCAGCTTGACTTTTTGGGGCAATTCAGCTAATAGATCCACCAAAACTTTAACTCTGGCACAGCTTGGTCTTGTCTTATTCATTGTGGCTGCATCCAAGTGTAATGGTTTGTCAATCGCCGAGGCTAGGGAAAAGAGGCATTCTTTGACATAAAAAGTGGGAAGCAGATATGGGAAAGAAATCCAAGCCATGGCCATTGACGTTTCTTATCCGGACTTGAACTTTGTGTCATATATGAACTGTCGCATCTGATATTCAAGTCCATTTTTTGCTTTGAGGTAGTAGGTGCTTTTGGAAGTGATTTTTATGAAATCCTCCCACAGTGTTAGTCTGATGAGCACATGTTTTTCTCTGAAGAATCCAATGTTGCACTCACCTCTGATTCCACACTGTAATGGTATAATTTTCCTCAGCTCTTGTATGTCCGGCCACCCATATGAGAATTTTCCCAGTACCGCAAATTGCAGGCCTTCAATGATGTTCATCCTTGAGACCTCCACTTCCGTGTATTTGAGAATTGGTTGTCCATGCATGTAGGTTACTTTCTTGATCGGAATTGGCTCTATTGTTTTGCTAGGGTTTTTTTCTGCACAGTTGTTTAAGGTTGTTGGTTTGAGGATTTTCGAGTAATCCAGTGTTTTGGGGGTGGGTGAGTTGGGATTTTGTGGTTGAAGTGTGTTTTGTGAAGGTCGGCCAGCCTGAGAGTCACCGGCCGGCGTCACCATTGAAGGCGTGCTTCGAGTTTCCTCCGTGTTCTCTTTCTATCGCCTTAAGTCGCCGGAGTTAGTACTTGATTTGTGGGTATTGTTCTGGAGTATTTGTTGTGTATGAGAGCTGGCCAGCTCGCAGGAGCCTCGCCGGCCGGCATCGGCACCAACGATGAAGCTCTTGTCGCCTCCTCTTTGTCTAAGTCGCCAGACTTTCTCTTTCTATGTCTAAGCCCCTACCCTTGCGGTTCGCATTTTTAGTTACCTCTTGAACTGTAGTGGAATCCCTCTCAAAAATCGCCCCTAGCGGAGCTCCACAAGTCAAAAAATAAGAGAAAACATGAAACCCTTCGAAATATAACACTACCAGTCAATCCGCATATGCGGCTCACTTATCAGCATCTATGGTGCCGCAGGTGTGGCCAAATCCCGCATCTGTGATACAACAACGGCCCCCGATCTCGTGCACCTACAGATACTACTCCGTATCTACGAGTCCGCTTCTATGGACAAACCTCGCACCTGCGCTTTCACAAATGCGGCTCCCCATCCACATCTCTAACAAAGACCTCACCTAACCCATTTCCGCTTCTGCGACCAGCTACCACTACCTCCGAGTTAGCAGGTGCGAAAAATTCCTCACACCTGCGCAACTTCCCAGCTCAACCAAGAACCGCTTTTGCGACCCCCCCTGACTGCTTCTACAGCTCTGCATATGCGGCCAAAACCTCGCAGGTGCCGTCTCATCAGAACTAAAGCCAACATATTTTTTCCAAGTCCAAACCTCAATCAGATTTCAATCTGAATCACACCCGACACCCCGGGGATCACATTCAAACATATCAACACATCCCAAAACATGATACAAACTTAGTCAAAGCCTCAAATCACATCAAACAACATCAAAACACAAATCACACCCCAATTCAAGCCTAGCAAAACTAATGGATTTTGAACTTCAAAAATCAATGCCGAACCATACTAAACCAACTCCGATTGACCTCAAATTTTGCACACAAGTCATAAATGACACAACGGACCTACACCCACTCCCAGAACCAATTTCTGAGCCCAGTATCAACTAAGTCAACTCTCGGTCAAACTTCTCAGCCTTCCAAAGCTTCAACTTTCCAACTTTCGCCAATTCAAGACAAAACGACCCACAGACCTCTAAATCAATATTCAGACATACTTCTAAGTCCGAAATCACCATACGAAGTTATCGGAGCCATCAGAACCCCATTCTGGAATCATTTACACATAAGTCAATATCCGGTCAACTCCTTCAACTTAAGCTTCCAACCTGGGACTAAGTGTCCCAATTCATTCTGAAACATCCCGGAACCAAAGCAACCACCTCGGCAGTCACATAACCAGAAATGAACATAGAATAAGCAATAAATGGGGGAACAGAACTATGATTCTCAAAATGACCGACCGTGTTATTATAGGTGTGTATCAAATATATGAGCAAGATAAGATTCACAACCTTGACTAATAATCTTTCTTGCCACAACCATAGAGATAATATTAGATGTCAGTGATCTTTTACCTTGAATAACAATGTGTGAAAATGTAGGAGCTTTAAAGGTCACACGCTTTGACCTACAATCAACTACTACATGGTATCTATGAAGCCAATGCATACCAATGATAACATCATAGTCTTGGAAAGGCATTTCAATCAAATCAGCAGGGAAGACCAGATTTTGAATCACGAAGGGTGAACCTTGATAGATCTGATTACAAATGACCTGATGACCCAAAGGAATTTTGACAAGCACACAACAATCAAGTCTCACAGATTTCACATTTTCAGGAAAAACAAGTGATGAGCAAACATATGAATGTGTAGAACAAAGATAAAATAGTGTAACAACACATAATCCAAATAACTGAAATTTACCAAAAACCACGTCTGCCCCCTCTTTGTCGCCTCTCTGTCTCATAGCATAAGCTCATGCTGTAGCTCTTAACCCACTCGCTTGATTAGCTCCACCTGCACCTGCTATTTGAGTGTTTCTAGATCTGGCACCTCTGTTCCCTTGAGAAGGAGTGGTAGTAAGTTTCTAAATTGAACCTTCCTTACACGGAGAAGAAAGAGGGTTAGGAATAGGATTAGGATAATCCTACACTTTGAGATCAAAGCTCCCACAAATAAAACAAGCACCAGAAGCTCTCTTGCAAGTACCATAGTGATTCTTTCCACATTATGCACAAGTGGGCATATGAGTCTTGCCTTGGCCATAATCTGGGGTGCTACCGGTAGAAATATTTGATTTATTTTGATTATGTTAAGCCGACCTGTGAACACTACCAACCTTGGAATTGTCAAATTTCCCCCTTTTGGATGGATCGCCAAAATCTGAATTAGCTTTTTTGAACGTGTTTTCATTTCTACTAGCTTGTTCCTTGTCAATTCTTTCCCAACTAAGAGCAGTTGTAACTAGCTTGGAAAAATCTTCATGTTGCATGACCGCCACAAACTTTTGGATAGAATCATTCAAATTGTCTTCGAACCGCCTACACTTATCTTCATCATCGATAACACCTCCAACATAATGAGAAAGCATGAGAAGCTTTTGGTCATATTCAGCAATAGACATACCCGTTTGGTTTAAATCTAGAAACTCATATTTATTTGCGTTAACGATAAGCAGGTGGGACGTACTTCATGCGAAATTCCTTGACAGTAAGCACCGAAGGTTTTACTTTGGCATTTGGTACACTTATCCACCAGTCATAAGCATCCCTTTGTAACAGTGAGACGACATACTTAAATTTGGCAGCTTACGAACACTCTAATTGCTCAAATACTCTCTCGATGCGCTCAAGCCATTGTTTCAGCATCAGCAGGATCAATGGTGCCTTCAAACTCAACTCTACCCATTTTTCTTATTTTCTCAAAATTTATTTCATTAGGGTTGGACATTGTTCCATCCAAGTGATGAAAGAAATCAGCCATTTGTTGAAAAGGAGGATCAACAACAAGAGTACTATGACTCATATGTGGATCCCACTTCAAATCCACTTGTACAGGAAAAATTAAGATCAGAAAATTTTTCTCCAACCCCTTCCTGTAAGTGAGGTTGGGCATAAGCATTATCTGAACCCTCATGAGCGGCTTCATAGATCTATTAGAAGAAGAGACCATAACTTAAATCCTACATAAAGGAGATCACATTGCATTAGATACATGTACATGATGCATGTGCACAATGCACACAATGAAGCATGTTAAAAAGAAATAAGTTCACTAACAAGTTACAACCAAAGTCCTAGAATAAAAAACTTAAAGCTCTGATACCAAAACTTGTAGCAACCCCATTGGGAGGGTGCTACATACGAAACAATGCTAATTTACTACTTACAAAATGTTCAGAAGATTATTTTCTAAAAAGGCATTCATGATAATTTATTAGCGGAAATAGGCCCACGCGATAAATGTTCAAGGTGCAATATATTCTTTTTTAAAATAAACTTCGTAAAATTTCTTAAATGAAATACAATATTAAAGTATCAGATAATGTTATACAACCCTTCTTGAATAATCAACACGTTAAAGCAACTTCCTCACGGAATTATACTTTTCGTTCAACATCACTGCAGGTTCGTATTGTACATGAATTTCAAACTAGTGAGTATAAAGGAGAACTAGTCTTCTCCTTTGGACCTATTTAGAAGACAATGTGTAAATGCAGCATATTACAAGACTTGGGTTATTAACACACCTTAAACAATAAAACAAATTCCCAAATTCAAGTTACAAGCGTATGATTTTGAGATCCAACAAGCCTCCAAAATTAGATAAATAAGTGTGACATGCAGATCATGTACATGTCCCAAAAATATACAAAACCTAGATGCATATGCAAATGTGATCTCCACAAAAGCTCCCGAAAGTCTACTCCAAAAGGCCCTCTTCAAATCTCTTCTTGCACATTACCTACGATAGAAAACAACTATCACTAAGCATAAAGCTTAGTGGCATATAAACATTAGTCTTGGAGCCTTTAGATTCTCCAATTCCTCCTTTTCAGTCATAGGTAGCTCAAATAAAACATAAATATAAAGCAAGTAAGCAAATATATCAAAAGTATCAAATATCAAACCTCGAAGTGTTTCAGAATATCAATATCAATGTTCAAGATTCAAGTATCAAGAAAGCGTATAACATCAATCCAAGAGAGTTTGCCAAATATCCATTTTCACCCAATAGGTAAGTCATGCCATCACACTAAGTATAATCAGATATCAAGATGGACCAAAGTCCCAAATCAAGTAGGGTCAAAAATCAATAGTCAAGAAAATCAAGAACCATATTAAAAATGGCTTTCTAGTTCGTACTTAACAAAGACAAGTTCCATAATTTAAGATGAACAACAAATCTAACGTCAAGATGGCAAAAGATCTGAATCAAGAGGATACCGAGATGAGTGACAAAGTCACTACCACAAGAAGGACAAAGTCCCAAAAAAATTACAAAATGATTAAGCAATACGTATGAATGGGCGATTTAGCGAATATCTTGCAATATTGAGATAATACCAATACAACGATATAAAGTAAAGAGAAAGGAAGCAAAAGTTCAAGTTATTTCCAAATATCCAGCTAGTACAGAGATTTCAAGATCAAGTTTATATACAAACATTGGTATTTTATCACAAAATAGTTCTACCACAATTTGAGGATGTTCGAATCATCTACTCTATAGACCAACAAATCCGTCTACTTCTTCAAACTCTTCCCCTTAGATTTTGCAATGGTTTACACATCTAAGATCCACAATCCAATATCAATATAAGTTTAGTGATTTTAACATGTCAAACTAAAAAAAATTAGTGAAAATCAACCTAAATTTTTAAAACAGAAATTCTGGATAGTACCACTATGTTGTGTTGAGGCTCAGGTTTGAAGATGTAGACGGAATATTTAGAATTTTGGTCTTCATGAAATTTGTCGATATATGTCATAGGATTTCAGGGGAGTCTTGAATCACCCCAATATCAGTTTCGTACAAAATATCATGCTCAAATGACTAACAATAGTACATGGAGGATTTATAAACAGAAAATCTGGGCAGCACCTGCCCTGTTCTTCAACACCCCTTTTCAGGTAAATACAAGAAAAAATAGGTTTTGGAGCCTGAACAAAAGTTATATATCTATAAAATAGCTTTCCAGAAAAGTTTGGCTCACTTAAAATGGAGTTTTATACAAGGAGATATGATAAAATTACTAACAACTATCTAGTGTAAAAATGGGTTTAGAAACTTACCAAAAAAGAGAGGAGCAACTTCTGGTTTAACAAGAATAATACTTGATGGTTGACTTAGTTGAAGAACCTGGAGGTTTTGGTGTAATATTTTTATAGATAAGAAGGAGAAAGTGTTGCACCCTATTTTGCACAATTCAAAACAATGTACAACTTATAGTACTCTATAAGGTTAATTGGGTTTAGAGTCGCCACCTAGTATTTAAGGTACACTAGGACACCTATACTACACTACGTGATGTACACTTTAAATTTGGATGGCGAAACCAGTTAAGATTCCTGGTAAGGATTCAAATTATCCCGAGGGGAAGGTATTAGACACCCCTCAAGATCCACAAAATGTGGTTTCGGTGGACTCGATCAAATAGATCAAGGGTTAGGTAATTAAAAAATTACTCACAACTATTGCAATGAACAAAATAATGATTAACGTGCACTCAAATGATATGAAGTATGTAATGAATTGTGTGCGGATGAAGTATGCAAGTACTTTGTGTTTTTGAAATGAAATGATTAAAATATATTGACTCGTATGAAATATATGGAAAGTGGACAAGGAAGTCGTATTCCAAAGGACAAGCTAAGTGCGAAATTGAATTCTATATAAAATATAGTAAAGTATTTGACAAAATATATATGCAATAAAGTATAGAATGTAAAAGAATTAAAATATATTAAATAACGGTATTTTAGTGTATAATTGAATAATATGAAAAGAATTGTACTTAAAAAGTATATGTCAACTCAAAGTATTTGAAGAAAGATTTGAACTTACAAGAATAAGCTTAGAGGGAAAACGACTCATAATCAAAGCTTTTAAAAGGGAAAATGGCTAAATATACCCCTCTACTTTTATATATATTGCTACATTTAACCTTCGTCATACTATTGGATCAAATTTACCCCTACCGTTATCGAGTCTGATTTACCCCTACAATCAGCAAACTTTTAAAATATCCTTTGATTTGTTAAGTAATCCAAAATTTTCCAAATTTCTTTTATTTAAATCACTTGTTGTTCTTCTTGGTTCGCTATTTTTATAAATAATTGGTATTTACTTGCTTTCTGAATTAGAAAAAATAAGAGAAAAAATATTAATAAGACAACCAATAAATAAGTATAGTAAATTGAAAAATCTAAATTATGTAGCTTTTCTAAATTCTAAAAATATTTACAACATCCCATTTTAATGAATTCACTGTATTAAATGTATGGAGACTTTGCAAGTATTAGTAATTGAAGTTGAAGTTACTCGGAGACTTTATATTGTCTAATTCAACTTTGCTCTAATTAAATGCCTACACATTTTGCACTCTTAAGTTAGTAGATCGAACTCTATACTAACCAGACAATGACAAAATATATTTGAATAAGCATGTACATACATGATGATCAACTGCATATAATACACAATAAATAAACCCACTAAATTCTATGTTGTGTATATGATTGAAAAATAAATAAATAACCAATTTTATTTATTACAAAAAGAGAAACAAGTGCATTGGTAATAAAAAAATTATGAATAATTTGTATAGTCTAGTAACTTTATCGTTTACATTAATAGAGATTTTTGAAATTAAAATAGTGGACCAAGAAGAATAATAAGTGATTTAAATAAAATAAATTTAGGAGATTTTGGATTACTTAACAAATCAGGGAGTATTTTTCTAAAGTTTGCTAATTGTAGGGGTAAATTTGGCCCAATAATATAACGGTAGGGATAAATTTGGCCTGATAGTATAACGAAGATTAAATGCATACAATATATGAAAGTAGAGGGGTATATTTGGCCCTTTTCCCCTTTAAAAAAGGTTCTAAATGATTAACTAACAAAATAAACCTTATGCTAAAGGATTGAAAAAAAAAGAAAAAATAATATTTATTTGCACATGGATAGATAGTTAACCAGTAATTTGACTAAAGTGTAGAGGAAGGATTATCTTAGTGTGTAATGAATAAGGTGACAAGAGTGTTTTGATGAGTAAAGAACGAATATAATATAATAAAAATATATTAATATATAATCAAAATATTTATAATGAAAAGCGGGTTATATACAAATGAATAATCGAGGACCATCATTGATATGCTAATTGTTCGGGTCAAGGCCAAACAAGTACAAGGTCTAATGATTCAAAAGTATGATGGATCAACTACGATTTTTACAAGTTGTGTCTACTTGCAGTGAAATAGTCAAAAATAATTTACAAAGAGATTGGTTAAAAAAAAAAAGATCATGCTAAGGTAGTTGTAAAAGGTAAAGTCATTTATTTTGGAAAGGAAATAACATATCTTTCATTTATTTATGTATGCTACTAATTCATATGTGTATAATAATCCTAATTAATCGACTAAGTTATAAAATATATATATTTGACATTCTAGATTTGTATAAACAACCTTGCGTGAATGATTTAACACATAACGTTATAGGCTAGCTGAATTATTAATTATATGCAATGCATCCTAAGTGTTTAGATAATAGATAACTATAGTAAACAATTAATACGATATCTATCTACTATTTTACTATACTTGCATTTTTGGTGTGCATCCAAGAATGGGTAGTACGGAGCAAGAAAGTTTGACGGGGTATGTTTCGTCTCCAATCTTTCTCTAAAAGTCATCTTTCAAAAGCGACTTCGTATGATAGTACCTCTCAAGAAAAAAGAAGTAAGATTGTTAGTGAAATATTATAAAGTAAAAATAAATTAAACATAACATATATTTTGAAATAATTTTCGTTTAATAATGCTTTTGGGAAATAGTTTTAAAAAAAATATTTTTGAAATTTAGAAAATAATTAAAAATAGTATAAGAGGCTCAGATTATTATAATATCCTTCTAGACAAGAGAATGGAAACAGCTTTGGTTGCGATTACGGTAGCTAATAGTGTCGCCGTCCGAAGGCTATTGGCTCGTCAGGTTCTTGTCTTTTCCTTTTTCGATATTTTATCGTCATCGCCTCTTTATTTCGGACCCAATCTGGAGGGTCATTCATGGTGTCGTAGCCTCAATAATGCGAAGATTTATTTTTCATCGGCCTAAATTTGATGTCAGTAACATAGAACGAGAGAGCAACAATAGCATTTGGACAGCATCACTGGTAATGGAACTTAATTCCGACAAATGGAAACAAATTTCCAAACGAATCAAGGAAAGCAATGGCGACGAAAGCCAGCACATAGTAACCAACGAGGAGATAAGAAAACTCTGATTGTGTCACTGGCCTACCAAACAGTGAGTCAAAAACATCGAGCCTTCAGTGACACTAAACATCAAATTGGCTATAAAAATAAGTCCAACCTCATGCAACATTGAAGCAATGAATTAAACAATATGGTAAGGAAACCATAGCCTCATGCATTTTAAATAATGAACAGTAGCATTCCGGAGAGGCAATGAAACCAACAGACCAGGGCTTCAACTTGTGTTTGCCCTGAAACATGAATCATAGATCATCAGTAACAATGAAACAAATAGAAAAAAGGATAAGAGGCCCCAACAATCAATAGAACAAATAGTCAGCAGAACAAAAGCAAAATGGAGCCCCTTTCCGGTAGTTTTGCCGATTTCCAAGGAGGTCACTGGAAAATATGGCGAGCGACGCTACTTCAACAACATTAATCGGAGCAAAGCCTAATCCTAACAGTCAACGGACTTTACGTGGTCGCAGTTTCCAAACTTCTCCAGTGGCGTTCGCCGGCAATGAAGAGTCACAATAGTAGCAGTGACCATAGGGGGAAAAGGAAAGGAGATAGGGGAAAGGTGAAGAGATAAAGGGATGAAGCCAGCCGGCCGCCGGTCATCACCTCCGGCGGCGACGTGCAGCAGGTGCAGAGAGAGAGAGAGAGAGAGAGAGGGACTAGATAGAGGCGGCTGTTAGTAGATAATGAGAGGGAATGGGATTTTTTATTAGGGTTTAAATAATTATTTTATTTTTTGCGCAATCTATTAATTACATGAAAGCCAGTGTAATTTGTTTCAAAATACGGATCCAGTCCAATCAAACTAATATCCCGTCAACATCAGACGTGACATGATATTTGATTTGACTAGACATTGATGTGACATAATATTAATGTGATTTCACATCATTTTGTCCATTGGATGATATCCCCAATCTTCACGTCTATGGCCTCTTTTAACAGTATAAACTCACATTCTCGTTTTGATAGATGACCAACCTGTTAAGGCATCTTTCTCAACGACCATCCTCTCCGTCGACTTCATAAAGCTTTTTATGGACTGAAGCAAGCTTCCAGAGCTTTTTTCACTTGTTTCAGCACTATATTATGCTCTAAAGGGATTCCGTGGCAGTGCCTGTGATATCTTTTTATTCATTCGTCACACATCTTGAGATAGTATCTACCTTCTTTTATATGTCAATGATCTTTTTCTCACAGGTAGTGATCAACAGGGAATACTTGCTCTTCTTTCGTTCTTGCATGCTCATGAAAATATGAAAGACTTGGGCCTTCTCCACTACTTTCTTGGTATGGAAGTGTATCGGCAGGGGCACACTCTTATCCTTCGTTAGCAGAAATATGCCCTAGATCTCTTGCCTCGTGCAGACATGCATGATTCTCGTCCTTTGGCCACTCCTCTTACTAGTGGTGTATCGAGCTTTCCAAGTTGGATGTCACTTCCCTCTCTGATCCGACCTATTTCATTCTTCTATTGAGTTGGCTAACTGTAAAGTTATTTTTTTTTATTTTGTCCTTTTATACATATTATGCATGTATTTCAATCAAATATTATATAATAACTACTATATTTTAGTAATAATTCCATAAATTAAAAAATCAAGTCATATAATTATCATTTTTGAAGAGATATAGCTTTTTGAAACGTTAGATTTAGAGTATATTAATATCACGAAATTTCTTTGTAAAATATAAAAAGAAAAAGATTAAGTATAATCTAAAAGATAAAGAAT
Organism: Nicotiana obtusifolia; assembly: GCA_002018475.1. Taxonomy (NCBI): domain Eukaryota; kingdom Viridiplantae; phylum Streptophyta; class Magnoliopsida; order Solanales; family Solanaceae; genus Nicotiana; species Nicotiana obtusifolia. Next base: position 17,455 of record MCJB01051703.1, read on the forward strand.
TTACTATAAATATTTTTTTTTTGATACATTACTTTGATATATTATATCCGTAACAAAACATAGTGCTACAACACAGTGGCGGACGCACCTTGACTTATGCGATATGCAACATACAAATAAAATAAAGTGGTGTTTCGAGCGTTGTAACTTCTTAGGAAGATTTGGAGATCGATTCTCTGATGCTCCATTTTGCTATTAGTTAAGAATTTTTTTAGGGCAAACAAAACCAGCAGATCATGATGTACTTACAACATTTGAGCAACAATAAATAATTTTAAAGTGAAAGGTAATTAGTTTAGCCATTAGGAGCAATTTGCAACTTTGAGAATTGCGCATGCTATTTGCAAAATCAAACGAATGGCGTGTTTTTGAGTGATTGTTTGGTGCATTATATAAAAAAAATATTTAGTATTAATTCTAACGAGACTATAATAATATATTTAAAAAATTAAAAACTTGTCGAGTAGAATTATAATGTACTTAGAATTGTGTTTTATTCATATATTATAGTTTATATTTTTTTAATTGCATTCAGTCTTGTCGCCATGGCCATTCATGAAATGGGGGATGGACACCGTCGGCCCTCTCCCCTACACAACAGGTAAGGCTCAGTTCATTCTTTTTATGACTGACTATTTCTCTAAATGGGTTGAAGCACAGGCATACGAGAAAATTAGGGAAAAGAAAGTGATCGACTTCATCTGGGATCACATCGTATGTCGATTTGGGATGCCATCGGAGATCGTGTGCGATAATGGCAAGCAGTTTATCAGCAGCAAAGTGACGAAGTTCTTCGGAGACAACAAAATCAAAAGGATCCTATCGACGCCCTATCACCCCAGCGGCAACGGACAAGCTGAATCGACCAACAAAACCATAATTCAAAAACTGAAGAAGAGGTTAACCGACGCGAAGGGAAAGTGGAAAGAAATATTGCCTGAAGTTTTATGGGCATACCACACGACCGAGAAAACCAGCACCGGGGCCACTTCTTTCTCTCTAGTATACGGTGCTGAAGCGTTGATACCAGTCGAAGTAGGCGAATCGAGTATCAGATTCCGCTACGCAACCGATGAATCGAATCACGAAGCTTTGAATACCAATTTGGAATTATTGGATGAAAGAAGGGAAGCGGCCCTTGTTCGAATGGCTGCCCAAAGGCAAAAGATTGAAATGTATTACAACCGAAGAGCCTATCTTCGATATTTCAACATCGGAGACCTAGTGCTTAGAAGAATCACACCCAATACTCGAGACCCAAACGAAGGGAAGTTAGGGCCGAACTGGGAAGGGCCTTACACCATCTTAAAGATCGCCGGGAGGGGATCTAACAAGCTTGGGACAATGGATGACAAACAGCTGCTGAACAATTGGAACATAAACCACTTGAAACGATACTATTGTTGAGGTATGAACTTTCATTCTTCGTTTGTTTTTTTTATGTTACTAACACCTGCAGGTACCAAATGAAGTAACCTCGAGCCGGGAAGCACACGCGTAGCACTCTTTTTTCCTTCGACCAGTTTTGTCCCAAATTGGGTTTTACGGCAAAGGTTTTTAATGAGGCAACCAGAAATCGTGCTAACTTAGATCGGTCGCATATCGAAGGCAATAATTTTCGGTGCTCAACTTCGATCGACCGTGAATATCAGAACACTGCTTGGCCACTTCAATTCATTTCTTAGCTACTTCAATTCGGGGGAACTTCTCATAGATCATTAGGAATCGATGTAAGGGTCAAACGGTCAAAAGAACCGTGCCCAAATAGATTGATCTACCCCCTAAGCAAATTGTAAAAGAACTTGAATGCTAATAAAAGTTCTTTGGCACCGATATCTTGTCTCAGAGCCCAAGGGCCATTTCGATCTTCGTTGTATGAACGAAAACTAACATTGTTCAGAGTTTCATACGAAAACCGAAGGGGAATAAGACCTGCTAAGGCAAACCCCAATTTATCAAAGGCCAAGGCCGTATCGAGTTAACGAAGCTCGAAGGGGACTAAGACCTTTTAAGGCAAGCACCGATTTCTTAAAAGGCTAAGTCCGAATCAAGTTAATAAAACTCGAAAGGTATAAGACCTACTAAGGCGAAACCCCGATTTCTTAAAAGGCTAAGGCCGAATCAAGTTAATAAAACTCGAAGGATATAAGACCTACTAAGGCGAAACCCCGATTTCTTAAAGGGCTAAGGCCGAATCGAGTCGATAAAACTCAAAGGGGAGTAAGATCTGTTAGGGCGAACCCCGATTTCTTAAAAGGCCCAGGCCGCATCGAGCTAATGAAACTCGAAGGAAAGTAAGACCTATTGAGGCAAACCTCGAACCCTTTTTCAAATCTCAAGCCTTACCAAATTGGCCGAAGAAAGGGAAAATCTGCTAAGGCATATCTTGAAATTGACTAAGTCTAAACTAAGCCTGAAGAGCAGAAAATTCTACAAGTTGAACCATCGGTTCTAAATACAAAGAATCAAAATAAGTCAAACAAGGAAGAGAAATAAAGGGAGATCTTTATATATATGAACAAAGTGTGTTACAGAAATGAGGATGTCAAAAAAAAAAAAAAGATGAGAGATGTCTCTATTCAGAATTCTCGGAGTCTTCTTCTTCTTCTTCTTCTTCTAGGAAGGCCCGCTTTCTGGCCTTGGCTTCGATCTTTTTTGCATCGTTGATCTCGGTAGGTAGATCGAAGCCTCGAGCTTGTAACTCTTCGAGAACAGTAAGGCGGTTTGGCATTTGGTATATTAGACCAAAATCTTCGATTGTTCCTGAGCAGCCTCAGCGTCGACCCTATATTGGGCTATTAACTCATCGACCTCAGCCTTGGATGTAGCAACCTCTGATTTTGCTGATTGCAGCTTGTTGACCAAAATGTCGCGATCCGAAGTGAGCGTCTCGACCTGGGATTAAAGCGTATCGGTACTCTTAACCAGAGTCCTGATTTTCTCTTGTGCCTCCGAAAGTTGATTTTCCAAAGAAATCATTTGAGTTTGGAGGGTGGGTTTCTTTTTCCGAGGTCAGCAGATCGGTCTTGGCTCTCCATTCATTAGTTTCTACTTTGGCCTCACTCACCACAGATCGGAATTGGTTTATTCGGTCAAGTTGTTGCCCCATCTGGTCGAGTATACCAGAATTTTCCTTGCGCATAAAGTCTAGTTCGGCCCCAAGGGTCGACATCTCCCCTTCGAGCCGCTCACGACGTGCCTTTTCTTCCCTTAGTCGAAGAAAAGCCTCATGATGAAGCACCGAGGCCTACAAGTACAAAAGAAAATAAGACAGTTAGTTAAAGTTGAAATGTAAAATGGCAAGGCTTATTGGAAGTTTACCTTATTTGATGCTTGTTGAGCTTCATTTAACAAGCAGGCTTCATCCACCTCGTCCATTGCAGCCTGGTCTTCTTCGGTCACCAAGCACCGAAGATAACTAGCCACCCCCACAGGCGCAGAAAGGGCCCTAGCATCTTCGGGAATGACAAACCTTATTATTCTTTTTCTATCAGGGTTGGAGCTCGGAGCAGGGAATCTATCGACCAGCTTGGGACCGAAAGATGCCTTGCTCGTTTCGGTGGAGGGGCTCTTCCTCGGCACTTCGAGCCCAAAAGTATCCGCCGATGGCACACCATCGAAGAAATCTTGAAAAGGTCCTTCTGGCATATGGCCTTTGTTCGGTGAATGTGTTTTTGCGGCTCGGGCTTCATTAAAAGTTGACTCCGAAAAGGAAGGGGAGTCCATCGTTTCTGGGGGGCCCAGGATTCCTTGTGTCACTTCCCCTGCATCGGCAGAACCCCCGGTTCTCGCTCCCATCTTGGGGTCCTCCACTCGATGAAGACGAGTTTCATCGGCCCTCTGCTCGGGGACTGCCTGAGATGGCTCGCTGCCCAAAACCTTGAGACCTTCGTCTTGCTCGGACTCATCATCCAATCGATAAGCTATGTCCGAGATTCTGAGCCTGTGAGCTATACGTTTCTTCAGTTTCTTCCTCTCGGGCCCAGAAGAACCGAGGACTTCTTTCTTCTTTTTCTCCCCTCCTGCTCTGAGGCAGGGGGAGGACAGGGAACCACTCTACCAGGGGACGCTGATCTCAATTCAACGTCCTTCGATAGACCTGCAAAGGAAGAACGAAGTAAGTTACAAAGCAGCAGCGTCATCGATAAGATAAGACGTAGAATATAAACATTATCGGTCTCACCATGATTTTTGGCCTCCCATCGGCCCTTCGATATCTCGCGCCAGGCACGCTCTGAATAGGTCCTTTGAGATACCACCTTCTCGACCCATTCTTTCAAATGCTGAATCGCAGTCGGCATTCGAGAAACAGCTACACCATGCGAGATATGTTAGTGAGATAACAAAGGAAAGACACCGGATGAATTGAAATAGAAAGATAGCACTTACGGTTCATGTTCCACTTTTCAGGGAACGTCATGTTTTCGGTAGGGATCAGGTCTGATGTCTTTATTCGAACAAATCAGCTCATCCAGCCTCGGTCCTTATCCTCGTCGATGCTCGAAAAGGGGGCTTTGCTAGACCAGCGAGCGAGTTTTATTAGTCCCCCTCGGAAGATTCGGGGACTGTATATTCACAAGAGATGATCGAGGGTGAAGGGGTGCCCTTCGATCTTACTCACAAAAAAACAGAAGAGAGTGACTATTCTCCAAACAGAGGGATGAATCTGACCCAGCGTTACATCTCACCTTTTGCAAAATCCGACGATGATGGGGTCCAAAGGGCCCAACGTGAAGGGGTAAGTGTAAACACTTAAGTAGCCCTCCACGTGGGTGGTGATTGCCTCTTCTGGTGAAGGAACCACCACGTCCTTACCAACCCATTTGCAATCCTGTTTCACCCTATTGATGGTTTTGTTCGTAATCGAACAAATGTATCGAGTGACCGGCTCACCTCAGTCCGGTACAGAAGAAGCCTTCTCTACCTTAAAGTCGGAATCGGTTGAACATCCAACCGGTACAAACACTTTTAGTGGGGGCTCGGTCGAAGTCTCCCAACAACGACGGGCTTAGTTTCTTCAGCGGGCTGAGAAGAAGTGGGGGTTTGTTTCTGGGGAACAGATTTGGATGTCTTCCCCATTAGAAATAAAGAGTTAGAGAAGATAGTAGATACCAGGAGTAAAACAAGCACAAACAAGATTACACTTATGAACAAACTTAGAAAACTTGAAGAATACAATAACGCAAACGTTGGAATTGAAGGAAGGGAGGGCTATTTATACCCTCTTAAAGGTGGCGGTTCGAGTCCCAAAGTGGGGAAGCATTAATTAGCGTTTGCGGGCATTGCAGAGTTTTGTCTTCAGTTGGTCTATGAAAAGACATTTTTGATACTTGACACGTGCGTTATCATGCTGCCGTCATTCATCAATATGACATTTTGCATCTTTTGATGTGACGCCCCGAGTTTCGTGTTGCGCACCATAAGTATGTCTCTTTTTAACCTAATTTAAAAAGCGGCGGCTCATATCGTTATTTATCATTACTCTCCAAAAAACGAGGGGACTATCTGTATGGGGTCGAATTCGATCGCTTACATTGGGAATATCGGTTTTAAATTCATACAACCGACATCGATTGGAGTCACTGCTTGATAGGCCGGGATCGAGACATCGAGAGGTGAAGGCCAAGACCGAATTCCATCAGAACAGAGCCCGAAGCCAAGGTGCTCGATATGAAATCGTTGAGGCCGATTAGGGTAAAACACCCTTGGGTAAAATCATTAGATTTGCGTAACTGAAGGACCAGAAATCCCGTGATACGTGAATATCTCCGCCGGAATCACGGCAAAGATCAGTAAAGACGTTGGAGCCATTAATTCTAGGGATATTTTACCTTGTAGATAGGTTTTTACCTTATATAAAACTCATTCCCCTCCCTATATAAGGGGGGAGCACAATTGTAAAAAAGGAGACACAAAAAAAAAGATCAATATACACAAAGCTACAGTCTATTCTAGTTACTTTCTCAGTCTATATGCTTCATATTTTATTTTAGAGAAATCTGTTACAAGTAAAGCTACTCAATATTGGTGGTTTGTCTTCTTTCTTATTTATTGAATTTACTCTCTATTTGCGTTCGTTCTTTATTTGTATCAAATCAAGTCACGTATCCTTAAAACCACGTACAAATTTAATTTTTATCCGTAGCCAAAGGTAAAAAGATTACATTTGAATTTTACAATTAAATATTATATTAATTCTAATAAATATTTTGATTCTATCAATTAATATTATGATAAAATTAACAAATAAGTTAACTAATTACAGCTATCTTTGGTTCATAAGTAAACGTTAAGTATGTCCGTCTTAAAAGAGTAACATGTAAAATGGAGAAGCCTTAACTTTCAATTAAATATCAAGATGCCTACAAAGAATATTAAAAGAATATACATGTGTATTTTAAAGAAATTATTGACTTAATAGGTGGAGTATTAATCAATGAAGTCTAAAGAAATTACCAAGATACTTGTATTGGTTCAAATACGATCGGCTGCTCGAGGTGAGTCGAGCCCGGATACAACGCAAGACCGGGTTGCTGTTACAACCCGTAAAGTACGTACATTTAATTATGCCAAAGGGTAGTTTACGCAAAAGGAACCAAGAACCCAAAAAATGGTTTAAAGAACAAAAGTGTCAAAATGCGGTCAAAGTGCGGACCACATAACACAAATGCGGACCGCAGAAGTGACATGTTCCATCGCAGAATGGAACAGAGTGTTGGGCTGAAGCTGTGTCAAAAATGCGTCTAGAATGCGGACCGCCGAACTGAAATGCGGACCGCATAATTGACACCCCCATCGCAGAATGAGGCAGAACACTGAACTAAACCAATGTCCAAAATGCGACCAGAATGCGATCGCATTTTGGAAATACGAACCGCATTTTGGCACCTTCTGCGTCGCATAGTGCAACAGATTTTTGAGGTGAGATCTGCGACCAAAATGCGAACCGCATACCCTGTCTGCGGCAGGTATGCGATCGCATTTCTGACATTTTTCAGGTCCGTGTGCCACTTACACCTAGGCCTATAAAAGGGACCCAAACCCGTCACTTCTTCATTTTTCTAAGTTTGAACATAGCAGAAAGCCCCAAAAGACTCCTCTCAAAGCCCTCACATCAAAACAACCAAATCCCTCTCGTGCAAACACTAAATTGAAGAAGGGGAGTACGGAATTGAGGGACTAAGGGAAACCCTAGCTGAATTTTCCCTTTCTTACAAACCCACATTGAAGTCAAGAGCCTAGAAATTGAGGAATAGAAGAAGAAGGTCAAATAATTCACATGCAAGGTAAGCTACTACTCCCTTTCATGTGGTTTTCCCCTAAATATCCATGATAGGTGGTTGCATGCCTCTAAGAACTTATGATAGTATGACTAGAAGCCATGAAATCGAAATAGGTGGAGTTAAACGAAATGGGTCATGATTATTGAGGATTGTAAATAGGTTTCATGTGCTGTAAATACATTTAACGAAGTAAGGGGAGAAAGGTGTAAAGAGTCACCACATGAGATTTGGGAATTTGGTTATGATAGCCATCATGCGTAGTGAGTAACCGTTGAGCTGTTCGTTAATTGTAGATTAAAGAATTGTGGCAATTTCCGTAGCTTGAGAACTGACGCAATAAGTTCCAGGTATGTAAGGCTATACCGTTCCTTCTTTTGCACGATTCCTATCGGATACAATGCCCGAATGAGCCCCAAAGAATATTCTATTCTTAGAAGCTAGTATTGCGTATGTTGTTCTTCCCTACATGGAATGGTTATTCTTGCTTCATGTAATAACGTTGATGGAAGTCCTTGAGTCCCATAGTTTTGTTGTTGAAAACCGGATATTCTTAATTTCATAAGGAAGAAAGGGGAATAATCATAACAAGTCAAGAACACAAGACCTAAGTAAGCTTGCAGTGTATTACGTGTATATGTATATGTGTGTATGATTGAGTTCGTATGACCGCGCCTAATAAAGGCCAGGTATGTTGTGACCGTGTCTAATAAAGGCCGGGTATGTTACGACCGCGCCTAACAAAGGCCGAGTATGAGCCCACAAAGGCATATGATGATGAGCCCACAGAGGCGTACGATGATGATGAGCCCATGGAGGCGTATGTGATTGTATGTGATTGTATGTGATTGTATGTGGTAAAGTTCAAGCAATTGGTTGCGGTAACATTAAATGAATATGAAAATGACAAGCCCACCGTGGCGCAGGTAGTGGTTTAAGGTAATGATTACGTAATGCACCCGGTAATGTGAACGTATTTGAAAATGGCAAACTCGCAAAGGTAATAGTATAATGCTGTAATGATGGAAATAGGCAATATAACAACGACGAAATGAAAGCATGTAATTAGACATAAATATTACTACATGTCATGGTAGCTGCCCTCAGAGGTAAATCCGTTCCTACAAGTTACACGTTTCTATCCTGATGCCTATATTACTGCTCTTATATTGTGTTTCATGTCTTACATACTCAGTACATTTTCCGTACTGACATCCTTTATTTTGTGGACGCTGCATATCGTGCTGCAGGTCCTAATAGATTGGCAGACAGAGCTCCCCCACCGCAGTAGGTCACCGGTTCAGCAGGCATAGCAAGATTCATCTTTCAGACTTGCTATAATGGGTATGCATTTTGTGTAGATATCTTGGGCATGTCGAGGCCCTGTTCCGACATAGAATGTTTTATGTCTATTCTCATAGAGGCTCATTAGACAACGTCAGTCGTATGTGGACAAATGTTGGGTATGTATGTTGTAAACCTTATGTCTAAAACATGATAATACGCTTCTACGAATTTGTATACGTATATGTATGTGCACGGAGTGTGTCTTAGGCGGCGGTCAAATTTAATGATCTTTTTGTTTGAAATAATAAGTAAAAGGAAGCAAATGAGTTAACGGTGACGAAGGGTTCGCCGGTACTCTGCAAGCAGGGTCCGGTGCCCGTGTCGCGGGCCCGCCGGGCGGGGCGTGACAGTTGCCTCGATCCGAAGTCAGCAAGTCGAGCATGAAATTGGAGCAACCGAAACGGGGTGACCGACGTTGGCCGACGAAAGCACGTCTCATGATAAAGATCAGTTTCGAGCGGATATTTCGTGGATTCCTGATGTTTCGGCGGGCGTAAATATCTCAACCGTCATAGACGTTAAGCCACTATTTTAGGGATATCCCATCCCGTAATTAAAGGGATTTTATCTTGTAATTAGAGTTTTTACCAATTAAGGAGTCTTTCTTTTACCTATACGAAGGTTATCTACCTTCATTTTAACGAACAGCACATATCAAGAGAAAATACTAAAAGTTGCTACTGTTCATCGAACTCTGTCTTTTTATTTCGTCATCAGCTACTCAATCACTGTGGTTTGGTTATTCCTTTTTATCTATTATATTCCAATTATTTGCATTATATTATACATTGTATCAAGTTAATTCACGTACCCTTAGCACTATGAACAAATTCAATTGTTGCTCGGATTTAAGGGTAAACAATTTGGCGCCCACCGTAGGGCTAAGGATATTAGTGAATTTTTTGGTACAAT
>MCJB01051703.1:28399-38584 GCA_002018475.1 Nicotiana obtusifolia
CTTCGAGAAAACCAGTAGCCGCCAAGAAGTGCCTCATTGTCCGAATATAATTTTAATGTCGATTCGGCAACTCTAGTCTCAGCAATCGGTCGCATCAAGGACACCAGGTGGCCAAGGCCGTTACAAACAGACCCCACCAAGAGGGACCCCAACCTTATATGCAAGTATCATGGCACTCACGGTCATAGAACGGAGGATTGCCGACAGTTGAGAGAAGAGGTAGCCCGGTTGCTCGAAAACGGGCATCTTCGGTAATTTCTGAGCGATCGAGCAAAAAATCACTATGAAAATAGGGACAGGTCAGCAAATCAAGAGGAGCCAAAGCATACAATCAACATGATAATCGGGGGAGCAGATACGTCTCAAGTACCGGTGCTGAAACGTACCAAAATATTCATTACCCGAGAAAAACGTACTCGGGATAACGCAACAGAAGGAACTTTGTATTTTAGCAACAAGGATATCGAAGGTCTTACACAACCTCACAACGATGCACTGGTGATATCGATGTTAATACATGATACTCGAGTGAAGCGCGTACTTATCGACCCCGGGAGTTCAGCCAACATAGTTCGATCTTGGGTCGTCGAGCAACTCGGTCTCTCAAACCAGGTCATCTCTGAGGTCCGGGTCCTCAACGGTTTCAACATGGCCTCAGAAACAACCAAAGGTGAGATAACACTGATGGTGAATATCGCTGGGACTACCAGGGCAACAAAATTTTGCGTGATCGAAGGCGATATGAGATATAACGCCTTGCTCGGTAGACCCTGGATACATGATATCAAAGTCGTACCGTCAACCTTACATCAAATGTTGAAGTTCCCATCGGCCGAGAGGGTCATTACCGTCTACGGGGAACAACATGCGGCAAGGGAAATGTTCGCGGTGGAGGAAGCGGCACCGAAATCTACCGTTCCCCAACAGAAGACTAAATAGAAATTAGAAAAACTGCCTTCAACAGATGAGGGTGAGCAAGATCGGCTTGACGAGGATAGATATGGGGTACCTCGATCATTCATTGCTCCGGATGAGTCCGACGCAACCAAATCGACGGTCGAGGAGCTCGAACAAGTCTCGATCCACAGCAACGCACCCGATAGAAAGGTATACCTGGGGGTTTAAACCTCGAGCTCAGGTCCAAATTACTTACTTTCCTTTCAGCTAATGAAAATTCCTTTTCTTGGTCCCATTTAGACATGAAAGGCATACCACCGGAAATTGCGACACACAAGCTGAGTGTTGACCCGAAGTTCCGGCCGGTCAAGCAAAAAAGGAGACCTCAGTCCGAAGTCAAACAGGCCTTCATCAAGGACGAGGTAACTAAGCTCTTGAACATAGGATCCATTCGAGAGGTTAAGTACCCTGAATGGTTAGCTAATGTAGTTATAGTCCCTAAGAAGGCAAACAAACTTAGAATGTGTATAGATTATAAGGACCTAAACAAAGCGTGCCCCAAAGACTCTTTCCCCTTGCCCAACATCGATCGCATGATCGACGCTACTGCTGGCCACGAGACTCTTAGTTTTATCGACGCCTATTCTGGGTACAACCAGATACAAATGGATAAGGATGACCAAGAAAAAACATCCTTCATCACTAAGTATGGCACTTATTGCTATAATGTGATGCCATTCGGGCTTAATAATGCAGGAGCAACATATCAACGCCTAGTAAATAAAATGTTTGATAAACAGCTAGGTAAAACAATGGAAGTTTATATCGATGACATGCTGGTTAAGTCCCTGCGAGCAGAGGACCATTTAAGTCATTTGCAGGAAACGTTCGATGTTCTGAAGAAATACAACATGAAATTGAATCCAGAAAAATGTGCATTCGGAGTGGGCTCTGAAAAGTTCCTTGGCTTTATGGTCTCCAACCGGGGAATAGAAATCAACCCAGACAAAATTAAGGCCATCGAGGACATAACGGTCGTCGACAGCGTCAAGGCTGTGCAGAAATTGACAGGCCGGATTGCGGCTTTGGGCAGATTTATATCGAATCATCGGACAGGAGCCATCGATTCTTCAATTTACTAAAAAAGAAGAACGAGTTCTCATGGGGACCGGAATGCCAGCACGCATTGGATGAGCTAAAAAGGTACCTCTCTAGCCCGCCTTTACTGCATACACCAAAGACAGGTGAACAGTTATATCTTTATCTCGCTGTATCGGAGATAGCAGTGAGCGGGGTCCTTGTCCGGGAAGAACAAGGTACGCAATTTCCTATTTACTACGTTAGTAGGACATTAGGAGAAGCCGAGACCAGGCACCCACACTTAGAAAAACTAGCACTCGCCTTACTGAGTGCGTCTAGAAAATTGAAATCATACTTTCAATGTTACCCAATATGCGTGGTGACGGCCTACCCCCTTAGAAATGTTATGCATAAACCCGAGTTATCGGGCCGACTGGCCAAATGGGCCATTGAGATCACCGGGTACGATATCGAATATCGACCTCGGACCTCGATAAAATCTCAGGTGCTGGCCGATTTTGTTGCCGACTTCACACCGTCGCTCATCCCCGAAGTCGAGAAAGAGCTCATGATTAAATCGAGGGCTCCTTCGGGAGTGTGGACTCTGCTCACAGACGGTGCTTCAAATTCAAAGGGGTCGTGGCTTGGTATCGTACTCAAGCCCCCGACCGGAAACACAATTAGACAGTCCATTAAGACTATAAAACTGACTAAGAATGAAGCCGAATATGAGGCTATGATTGCAGGTCTAGAGTTGGCCAAGAACCTTGGAGCAGAAGTAATCGAGGCCAAGTGCGACTCTCTCCTTGTAGTCAACCAAGTGAATGGAACGTTCGAAGTCAAAGAGGGACGTATGCAAAGGTATGTGGATAAACTTGAGGTCACCTTACATAGGTCAAGGAATGGACCCTTCAGCACATACCTCGAGAGCAAAACAGCGAAGCCGATGCCCTCGCTAACCTAGGCTCGTCGGTCGAAGACGAAGAGATCGACTCTGAAAAGGTCGTGCAGTTGTTAAGATCGGTGGTGGAGGAAGATCATGCCGAGATCAACTCTACAAGTTTGACCTGGGATTGGAGAAACAAATACATAGAGTATTTCAGATCAGGTAAATTGCCACCCGACCCCAAAGAATCGAGAGCATTGCGTACAAAGGCGGCTCGATTTTGCTTGGCCGATGATGGAACTCTATACAGAAGGACCTTCGGAGGACCTCTAGCTATATGTCTCGGACCGGGGGACACCGAGTACATCTTGAAAGAAATACACGAAGGAGCTTGTGGCAATCATTCAGGCTCCGATTTGCTAGTTCGGAAGGTGATTTGGGCCGGATACTACTGGAACGATATGGAGAAGGACGTGAAGGAATTTGTACGTAAATGCAGTAGGTGTCAAAGACACGCACAGATCATCCACCAACCGGCTGAGACATTACATTCAGTCATATCGCCATGGCCATTTATGAAGTGGGGGATGGATATAGTAGGTCCCCTCCCTCGAGCACCAGGTAAAGCTCAATTTATCCTTTTTATGACTGACTATTTTTCTAAGTGGGTGGAAGCACAGGCTTACGAGAAGGTCAGAGAAAAAGAGGTGATTGACTTCATATGGGACCATATCATCTGCCGATTCGGGATGCCTTCTGAAATCGTATGCGATAATGGAAAACAATTCATTGGCAGCAAGGTAACCAAATTCTTCGAAGACAACAAAATCAAAAGGATATTGTCGACTCCATATCACCCCAGCGGCAACAGTCAAGCGGAATCAACCAACAAAACCATAATTCAAAACCTGAAGAAAAGGTTAGTTGACGCTAAAGGAAGATGGAGGGAAATGCTACCCGAAGTCTTGTGGGCATATCGAACGACCAAAAAAACTAGTACCGGAGCCACTCTGTTTTCCTTAGTATATGGCACCGAAGCGTTGATACCGGTCGAGGTAGGCGAACCAAGCATCAGGTTTCAACATGCAACCGAAGAGTCTAACCAAGAAGCTATGAATACTAGCCTGGAACTCTTAGATGAAAGAAGAGAAGCTGCTTTAGTTCGAATGGCAGCTCAGAAACAAAAAATCGAGAGGTATTATAATTGGAGAACTCGTCTTCGATACTTCAGTACAGGGGACTTGGTACTCAGAAGGATCACGCCTAATACCCGGGACCCCAACGAAGGGAAATTGGGACCGAACTGGGAAGGTCTCTATACTGTATTGAAGGTCACCGGAAAGGGCTCTTACAAGCTTGGGACCTTGGATGGTAAGCAGCTGCCGAGTAACTGGAATGTGAGCCACTTGAAGAGATACTATTGTTAAGGTAATTTACTCCACCTTTTTTACTTTCTTTTTACTTCATCTATCGGTACTAACACATGCAGGATAGATCGATATCAAGCGAGTCAGCACAAAGTATTAGGACTGAAAGCATGCGTTGCACTCTTTTTCCCTTCGACCGGTTTTGTCCCAAGTTGGGTTTTATGGCAAGGTTTTTAATGAGGCAACCATATGTCGTGCTAACATAGATCAATCATTTATCGAAATTCAAGAGTTTTGTATTAAACTCTAGCGATGTTCGCTTGTTTACTTCGATTTCGAGGGGGCCAAATAAAGATCGCTAGGAATTGATGTAAGGGTCAAACGGTCAGAAGAGCCGTACCCGAGTAGATTGATCTGATTTCCCTCCATCAAACGAAGGTGTACAAGTACATGAATATTAACGAAAATCGTTTGGTACCTACATTATATTCTCAAGCCCAAGGGATTTTACAATCATCTTTGCATTATCAATAACGGAGATTGTCAAAAATGCATCAACCCAAAGGGGAATAAGACTTGACGAGGCAAACCCCGAAGCCGACTAATTGGGCCAAGTCCTAGGCAAACTTATATAACACAAAGGGAACTGAGATCGATCTGGGTAATCTCGATTTATGAAACGCCAAGGTCGAATCAAATTAAACCGATCGAAGTTTGAAAAAGGTACAACTTCGACTATCCGAAATAAGGCTAAGGCCGAATCAGATTGAAAGGGATCTAAATTTTGCCAAGGCATGATCCCGATTCGCATACCAAAAAGCATAGCTTAATGGTCGAAAATAGAGCGAGTACAGCTCACTTTAAATACTCAAAAAGGCTAAGGCTGAACTAATTGTTAATTGGTCCAATCGGACGCAACTTATAATTCTGGATAAGGCTAGAAATGGCGAAATATGAAAGTCAAGGAGCCAAGTCGAAATGAAATAAAAGACGTTTATACACATAACAGAACTTTTATACAGGTTCGAATTACGAAATGTCAAGACAACATCAAAATAAGCATCAAAATAACGTCAATCCGAGCCATCTTCAAATTCTTCAGGAAAGGTTCGTCTCCTCATTTCATCCTCTATCTTTGCTGCCTCAGCAACGTCGGAAGACAGATCGAGACCACGAGCTTGAAGCTCCTCGAGAACGAAAAGGCGAGTTTGACACTGAATGTACTCAACCAGTGCCTTCGATTGCTCTTGAGCGACCTCGGCATCAGCTCTATACTGAGCTATTAAGTCTTCAGCGTTGGCCTTGGTGGTGGCAATCTCCGTTTTCGCTTCCTGTAGTTGGTTGGTCAGAACCATCCGATCTTTGGTGAGCGACTCAACTTGGAGCCATTGGGATTCATTATCCTTGATCAGAGCTCTGATTCTCTCCTGCGCCTCCGAGGCCTGTTCTCTTAGTCGAGCTTGGAGAGCCTCTTTCTCCGCAATTAAAATCTCGGCCGTGGCTTTCCACCCACTCGTTTCAGTTTTGGCCTCGTTCAGTTCAAACCGGAGTCGGTCCAACCGGTTAGCCATTTGCTCCAGCTGGTCAACGCTAGTGGCATGCTCTTTCCTTACAAATTTAAGCTCGGATCGGAGACTCGACATCTGATTTTCGAGCCGCTGACGTCGATCCCTTTCTTGTGCCATTCCTTCTTTGATTCGAAGGAACATTTCATGATAAAGCACCGAAGACTGTGGGAAATTCGAATTAAAAACTGTTAGTGCGGGTTTGGAATCAAAACATTGAGCATAGTTTAAAACAAACAAGAAAGCGTACCCAGTTCGATGACTGTTGAGCTTCATTGAACAAGCAAGCCCAATCCACAACATTCATTGCGGCTTGGTCTTCTTCAGTCACCAAGCAGTGGAGATAACTAGCTACGCCTACCGGCGCGCCTAATGCTCGGGCATCCTCGGGGACGGTGAAGGTTATCACCCTTCTCCGATCAGGTTTCGAGCTTGGAGCGGGGAATTTATCGATCAATTTGATACCAGCCGACACCCCACTTGTCTCGTCTGGGGGACTCCTTCTAGGGACTTTGAGGCCGAAGGTATCAGCCGATGGCACCCCGTCGAAAAATTCTTCAAAGGTCCCAGCAGTGACCGGCACCTTGCTCGGTGTGTGCATCCTTGCATCTTGGGCATCATTCATAGTTGCCGCTGAAAAAGAAGGAGAATGCACCATCTCCGGAATGTCTGAGGATCTTTGTGCCGCCGCCTCCATGTTGGCCCGGTCCCCGGTCCTTGCTCTCACTTCGACGTCCTCTCCTTGGAGAGCTCCGGTCTCTTCCACGCCCGCCTCGGGGACTGCCCGAGGGGATTTGCCGTTTAGGGTCTCGGGGCTCTTTTCCCCCTTGGAACATCCGGGGACTGTACAATCGAAGTAGATGGTCGATGGTAAAAGGGTGCCCCCCTTCGACCTTATCCATGAAAAAATAGAAAAAGGTAAATTATACGCCACAAAGAGGGATGAACTTGACCTAGAGTAACATTATATCTCCTACAGAATTCAATGATTATAGGATTTATGGGACCTAATGTGAACGGATAGGTATATACACTTAAATATCCCTCCACATGTGTAGTAATGGCTTCATTCCGGGAAGGGATAACCACTTCTTTATCGGTCCAATGACATTCAGCCTTCACCCTTTCAAGATGTTTTTGGGTGATCGAGCTAATGTATTGCGAGACCGGTTCACCTCGGCCAGGCACCGGGGAAGGCTTCTCGACTTTGAAGTCGGAACCTATAAAGCACCCTACTAGTATGAAGGCTTTTAATGGAGGTTCCATGGAGGGTTCCTCAGTATGGATGGGCTCAGCCTCTTCAACAGGTTGAGAAGGGGAAGATTGTTGTTTCTGGGGAACTGATTTTGAAGTTTTGGCCATGACTGTTGGAGTAGCAGAAGCAAGAAACAAAGGAGAAGAGAGATTGTTCTGGTATAGAAGACTAGAAGAGACAAACTGTTTAGCAACGTGAAAGTAGAGAAATAAACTCAAAGAAGGGAGGAAGCATTTATACTTTCCCAAAAAGCGGCGATACAGAACACGAGGCGAATAAACATTAAATGCATGCATTAAATGCACACAGAAGGTACAGGGCTCTACAGACGAGACAGGAAATGATGTCTTGTGTCAATAGTCATGTGCGTCACAGCACTACCGTTACACCAAGGGTCCTTTTTGGGTTAAACGGTTTGATGACTCTGGCTTCGTGGCACGCTTAATGGATATATCGATTACTTAGCCAAAGAGCTCGAAGAATGACGATTCATATCATTTTTTGTCCTTACTCTCCAATAAACGAGGGGACTATCTGTATTGGTTCAAATACGATCGGCTGCTCGAGGTGAGTCGAGCTCGGATACAACGCAAGACCGGGTTGCCTCGATCTGAAGTCAGCTAGTCGAGCACGAAATTGGAGCAACCGAAATGGGGTGACCGACGTTGGTCGACGAAAGCACATCTCGTGATAAAGATCAGTTTCGAGCGGATATTTCGTCGATTCCTGATGTTTCGGCGGGCGTAAATATCTCAACCGTCATAGACGTTAAGCCACTATTTTAGGGATATCCCATCCCGTAATTAAAGGGATTTTATCTTGTAATTAGAGTTTTTACCAATTAAGGAGTTTTTCTTTTACCTATAAGAAGGGTATCTGCCTTCATTGTAACGAACAACACATATCAAGAGAAAATACTAAAAGTTGCTACTGTTCATCGAACTCTGTCTTTTTATTTCGTCATCAGCTACTCAATCACTGTGGTTTGGTTATTCCTTTTTATCTATTATATTCCAATTTTTGCATTATATTATACATTGTATCAAATTAATTCACGTATCCTTAGCACTACGAACGTTCAATTGTTGCTCGGATTTAAGGGTAAACAAGTCTCCTTTGGTGCATTTTGCCTCATCGAAGGAAATGATGTTTCCTTTGTGGGTCTTGTTGATTTTGTTTCTTCTGGTTGCTTGAAATAGTTTGAATTTATCTGGTTAAAGATAATCTATAGGGAGTGAGATGACCATTGTATTAGGTCAAATATGATCGATTGCTCGAAAAGGGTCGAGCCCGGATACGATACGAGACCGGGTTGCCTCGACCCGAGGTCAGCAAGTCGAGCACGAAATTGGAGCAACCGAAACGGGGTGACCAATATTGACCGACCAAAAGCACATCTCGTAACAGAAGGTCAGTTTCAACCAGATATTTCGTGGATTCCTGATATCTCGCCAGGAGTAAATATCTCAACCGTTATAGACGTTAAGCCACCATTTTAGGATATTTCATCCCGTAATTGAAGGGATTTACCTTGTAATTAGATGTTTACCATGTATAGGGCTCTTTTATCTACCTATAAGAAGGGCATTCGACCTTCATTGTAACACACAAGACTCATAACAGAAAATACTAGAAATTGCTACCGTTCATTGCTACTGCTCATCAAAGTTTGTCCACTTTTGTCATCAGCTACTCAATCGTTGTGGTTTGATTACTCCTTTTTAATTTCTAAATTGTTTGCATTATATTTTATATTGTATCGAATTATTTCACGCATCCTTAACTCCACGAATAAATTCAATTGTTACTCGGTTTTAAGGGTAAACAGTTTGGCGCCCACCGTGGGGCAAAGGATATTAGTGAATTTTTGATACAATTCTTTTTTCACACACTATTTTACGCTTGCTCTTTGCAGAATTTTCTGTTTTTCAGATTACAGCCTAATCATGTCGCACTCACTTTCCATAAACAACGAATTCAACCACCAAGGCGAAAACAACGCTGCGCCCGAAAATGAGGTCCCTATCGACGCCAACTCCCAAATGGCAGTCGACACTGATCAGACCCCCGGCCTATCACACAGCGTTCGGGGGGAAAACCACTTAGGGATTCAACATAGTAGAGAAAGCGAAATCAGCCTCAAAGTAATATTCGATATGTTGCTAGCCCAGCAAGCAGCGATAGCCCAACTACAAAGCCGTAGCCAGAACCCGGGCGGAGCCGAGGCCGTTCCTCCTTAGGTGACAGCCGAACAAAATGAGCAGATCGCAGCGCAACCAGATGAGAACACTTCAGGGACCAACTCCGGGATTATCAAAATGCTCGAGGATTTGACTAAGCGGGTTGAAACGGGTGAAAAAAGAATCGAAGCTAATGACAAGAAGGTCGAAACGTACAATTCGAGGGTAGACTAGATACCGGGGGCACCACCGATGTTACAAGGTTTAGACGCTAAAAGGTTGGTGTAAAGGCCTTTTCCGCCCAGCGCCGCTCCAAAACCGATTCCGAAGAAGTTCCGCATGCCCGATTCCTAAATATAACGGAACTTCGGATCCAAATGAGCACGTGACAGCTTATACCTGTGCTATAAAGGGGAACGATCTCGAGGATGACGAAATCGAGTCCGTCCTCCTGAAAATATTTGGAGAAACCCTATCCAAGGGGGCGATGACGTGGTATCAGAACTTACCACCAAATTCCATCGACTCTTTCGCCATGCTCGCTGATACCTTCGTCAAAGCCCATGCAAGGGCTATCAAGGTCGAGACAAGGAAATCGGACTTATTCAAAGTCAGACAATGAGACAGCGAAACATTAAGAGAGTTCGTGTCTCGATTCCAAATGGAGCGGATGGACCTGCCACCGGTTACAGACGATTGGCCGTGCAAGCCTTCACCCAAGGGCTGATTATCAAAAGTTCTGCGGCATCTCGACAACTCAAACAAAGCTTGATTGAGTACCCGGCCATCACCTGGGCAGACATTCATAATCGATACCAGTCGAAGATCAGGATAGAAGATGATCCGGTCGGGATCTCATCGAGCTCTTCTTACCCCATTAGAGTTTTCGATCGGCCTCTAAGGGATAATCATCGAGAGCCAAGGTCGAATCGAGACAGACACCGGCCGTACCCGG